>PVIJ01006413.1:0-92418 GCA_004024925.1 Scalopus aquaticus | reverse complement strand
ATGTGTTTATCTTCTTTGAATGCTGAATAGTATTCCATTGTGTATATGTACCACATCTTCTGGATCCAATCATCTATTTTTGGACATCTGGGTTGCTTCCATACCTTTGCTATTGTGAATAGTGCCGCAATGAACATACGGGTGCATGTATCCTTTCGGATTAGTGTTTTTGTGTCCTTTGGGTAAATTCCCAAAAGTGAGACCTACATTTTATAACACAACGTTTGCTAGTTCAATTAAAAAAAAATTCATTATTTTGTTATGGCACAATGTCTCTCTATCTTGAATTTTTTCTTTGCTTGCTTGTCACCTAGAATTCAGTTAACAGCTTAAACATGTCATTCTTTTCAAGTAGTAAATTGTTAGAATATTGAGGTGATGTCAGGAAGGACTGAGGTATGGGTGATTTTATCAATTCTTGATGGCTCTTTTATGCACTGTGTGAGTGAAAACCCAAGAGAATCTTCAGATGCTTCTCCTTTGTTGAATGGCAGTTCCCTTCTAGTCAGTAAAGAGTCATGTACTCCCTTCCAAGTAATGATTACATGCTAGAATGATTTGAATTTGCCAATAGTGGGCAAATTTTATCATCCTTTACCTATTATTTACCTACTAAGAACATGGAAATAATTTTCACAATTCAGTTACATCTTCACTGAAAAACAACAACAGTACATTAATGAATACGCAAGCAATTGTAAGTGAGAAATGAAATGAGATTTGCCATTATAATCCAGAAACATTTTTCACTTTTAAAACAAATAAATTATTTGACATAGCTGGGGGATACAGTTCTGAGAGTATAACTAGGACTACACAAAGATTTGTAACTATGATTCTAAGACACATTAAATATTTAATTCCCTCTGGTCCAAAAGTGATTTTATAATAGGAAAACATATTTCCCAAAGTGCTTAAAGATTTTAAAAGGTAATTCACTCAAAAGCTATTTTCAAAGGGAATTTTTTGCAAACAAAGTTACAAATTGATTATTTTAAGTCCCTCTTCATCCCTTCCTATTGGGCACATAGAGTGACTCTGGAAACAACAATGCTATATATTTATTCGTTATTTTATTTAGTTTTACTTTGATGGCATACTCCTCAGGAATAAGTAATGAAGATAGTACAAATAACGTGCTAAGGTTCTCACTATCCCCTAAAATCATTTAAAAATTCATTCTACTGAACAATTTTTTTTTCTTATATTTTTATTGATTTTTAATTAAAGTAATAGGGTAGCCCCATCAGATGTTGCCGCCATAGTGCACCCACCACCTTATCACCCATAGTCCACCACCACAGCCCACCATGCTTCCTTACCTCTGTGTTCTTATCCCTTCCCAACATCCTCCCTCCTCTGGATCTTCGTTTCTATAGTTCCTTTCAAATTAGTGACAGCTTTTTACCTTCAGCTTTCTTTTTAATCCTTTGATCAATCAGATCTTTATTATATCTTATCTGACATTAAATAATACTTGGTGTTTATATCTCCCTTAGACTGTATTTCTTTGGGAAGAAGGAGAATCTCACACATAGGACATGACTTAGTACAGTTGTTCAATAAATGTTAACTAAAATAACGAACAAATATTCAACACCAAATATAATTTAGAGTAATGTACTCTTTACGGAGACTAATTTTTAGTTCTGAAAGTAAAATAAATTTCCATTTGATTTTTTTTCCTTCTACTGTACAAGATCTAGAGTAGTAATGTATTTATTATATAAAAGGATGGTAATGAAAGAGTGATAAAAATCAGTGATTTGGGGCCAGAGTTCTGCAGTCTTATGAAACTGTATTTGAATCCCAGCTCAGTCATTTTCTTCCACTATAACAACTAGTGTATTTTGAACTCTTGAAAAATTTGTTTCCCCACTTCTTGAGTAGGGATAAGAAAATCCTTACCAGGTTGCTATGAGTGTTGAATGAGAGGATGAACACAAAGGCTGGCCACAGAAAATTTAACAGAGAAATACTAGTCAGCTTTACATACTATCACTGCTACCAGAGCTACCCAGCATGAAACCAACATGAACTGTCCAGTTTTAGCATATTCTTCTTTTTAAATAATGTATTATGAACATGCAGACTCCTCCTTTTTCTTCAACCTTAGTCACTTTCAAATAAACACTGTCAGTATCCAGAATATTTTCATCAGAGACTACAAAACAGGAGCATTGCCACAACCATCATGCTATGGGCCAGTTCCAAAGCCACATCAGCAGGCTTGCTCAAAAAATGGTAATTCTGGAATCTCACTAAAAAAGCATATTACATGACATTTCTCTGAATATAGGATAAACGACTGGGTGCATAGTCTTTCTTTCCTTTTGCTGAGTCAACGTTCTCCCTGGGACATTCTAAATGCTTTAGCATCTTTATTGAAGTAATGGTTTTACGTTAAAAGTAGTATATGATCTTGTTAAGTCACATTTTATAACTTATTTATATTTCCTCTACTTCCATTCCTCTGCACTGACTCAGCAGTCCAGTTATTGACCACGATTGATCCATTCCCAAATTACTCCCACACAAAAAAATATATACCTCTGGAATTGAGGGAATGAAGGAGATTTGCTGTTTTGTTGTTTTCATCCACTTCAAAACACCCTTAAAGATGATAATAGAGTTGATGATAATTATTTTTAATCAAAATATATTCAATTTCAAAATATATTTTCTATGAAAATTAAATAAAGCTAAAGGGTGATCATAATTTCTTAGTACATTGATGGTATTTCTGTCCTAAAGTACCTGGATATGATATTCTTTAAGAATTGTTCGTGTTTATAGGGAAGTAGTCAAAGTAATAAATGAAAATGTTCAAAGTAATAAATATAAAGCTAGAAACTTGTACGTGCCAAATGAATGTCTGAATTGTGACTTAGTAAGGTTTAAAAATATTTCAAGTTTAGTAGCTCTACAAATAAAAGTATAGCTTAAAGCTGACAAGTATACTGTCAATATTTTTTTCACTCAATAATTCAATATATAAGTAGGGTGCTTTAAGATATTAATCATTTCTATTTAATTTTATATATGTATTTTTTTCTTTATGACTATGTTCAGATATTTCTTGGCAGCAAGTAAATGTACTTTGGTTCAAAGACCATCAAAAGATTACCAAAATTAGATGCTTTTAGTATGAACATTTGTATTTTCTCTCCATCCTTATGAATACTAAATTATATTACTTGAAAATTCTATTATGAGATACAAAACATTCTCCCAACTTCAGTGAGTGTAGAGAACAGCACAGGTCCTCATTCATTGGCTGTTCAACAGGGTGCATTGTACATTTTCAAATATTTAGTTTTTAGTGAAAATAACTAAACCATGTGAATTAACTATGCTGACTCTTAAAAACACAACTTCAGAGAAGTTATTCATCTTGAAAATTCTCTACTGTGAGTACTGTTTGCTTCACCTGCATACTAGAGATAACAGTAGCAGATATATTCAGATATATTCTTTTTTGTATCCTGGTAATAAAGCATGAAAGGACTATCTGATTTCAGTAGTATGCCAGGAAATTCTTTTTTCAAGAATTATATAGACAACAAATATCTCAGTGCACAAGAAAAAACACATAGCACTAATAATCAGAAGACAACGGAGAGAGGCTAAAGTGGGACTTGAAAGATGACAACTTATTTTGTATCCGATTTTCTGCTTCCCAGGATCCTTTGCACAACCATGCTGGTTGAATGCTGCAAATCAAATACACTATATGGATTTGGGTTGGTAATTCAGCAATGTAAGATAGAGGCTGCACTCTGGGATTTGTTTTTCCAACAAGGGAGGTGGCAAAGGTACTCGGTAAGGTTTTTAAAGGATGCCAGTAGGTTGCCTTTGGTGGCAAACTGTAACATAATATCAGTTATAGAGGCTCTGGTGTCCATTTCCAATTAGTAATAGTGCCTTCAATACAGAAGTTTACCGGTATGGTTTACCGGTACTGTTCCGGACTCCCCAACCCCTCTATGACCTTCCTAGAGAGTCTATGAGCTAGATAAACTGCCAGTAATAAATTCCTTTCTGATTTAAAAACAAGTGAGAATGGATTCCATCTCTTGCAACCCTTAGTAGAAATGCTGAATGCTAGATATAAAAAAGCTGTGCTTCTTACATTAGTTCTGACATATACTAGCTGTGTGACTGAAGGAAGTCAAGTACCTCTCAGTGGTGTCTTCCTCATCAATGAATTAGTAGAAAGAAACAAATTCTCAATGTTACAAAGACTTAATATTAAAGAAAAATGAAGTCACTAAATTTCTAGAAAAATACATAAGTGCACTAAGTTACAATTCGATAGAGCTTTCTGAGGATAACATTATTATCCATAACTTTTTAAAATTATGACACATACCTTAAATGAACAAAATAATAAAAGTGTACAATATACATTACAGACATAAATCTGATTTTTAATAGTCAAAGGTTCATAAGAAAAAGAAAAATTGCTATGAACAGTCGATCACCCCCATTCCACCCCTAAACAAAAAGAAATTTTAAGATGTGAATAAGATCAGGGGAGAATTTTCATTCTCACTGATATAAAACAATTTGGAATAAAAATAATGAAATACTACTTTTCATCTGCTGGGCTGGTAAAAATATTAAAATTGTATGATACTTAGTACAGACCAAGATGTGGGAAATAAGTCACTTCCATTCACTACTGATAAGATTGTAAATTAGCACAGCCGCCTTAGGAAAGACAACTTGGCAGTATCTACCACAAATTTAAAAGCACATATGTTTGACTCACCAATTCCATTTCAAGTAATTACCACATGGATAATCTTGCAAAAATTTATGAAGATGTTTAAAATGATATTTATCACAACATTGTTTTCTAATAGCAAAAAAATTGGAATAACCAAAACTTCCAATAATCTGAATGTAGTTTTAATAATGATGGTAGATTCATGTAATTGAATGCTCTGAAATAATTAGAACGAAATCATTATAAAGAGTCTAATATATAATTAACATGGGGGAGATTTCCAAGACTATATACTAAAGGAAAAGAAGCACAGTAAGTAATATTGTCTCTCTGGTAAGATTTTTAAAGTATGACATATGAATGTAATGTTCACTGGTTGGTTAACTCTGGTTAACCAACAGTATTTAAAGTGTCTAAAGACAGACAGTATTTAAAGTTTTTAACTATACTATCCATCCCCATTATTCTTCTTACATGTGTCCCTGCCACACTCCTATCAAGAGGTAGAGTCTAATCCCCCTCTCCTCCTTGATTCCAAGCTCCTTAATAAACAAATAACAACTAACAGAATGCAAAGAAAATGACTAACTTCTGAAGCTGTCAGGAAAGATCATGAAGCTTCCATCTGGTCTCTTGAAATGTTTGCTCTCCTATGACTGATCTCTCTCCCTGCTTCCTTCCCTCCCTCTTCATCTCAGACACCTGTGTGGCACAAATGCACATGATTTTAAGTCCTAACAAGAGCAGCACATTTGAGACTTAATTTCAGGGACAACATTGGATTAGAAAACTCTCATCAAATCTGCCCAAAAAAAGAACTAACAATTCACCAAGGAAGCAAAAACCAAAAGACCAAAGGAATTCTCAAGAGCCATCAGTTGTAGACACTCACCCACCTCCAGGGGATGTGAGTCCAGTGGGCCATCTGGACTCTGCCAACCTGCAAGCTTGCCCCAGACCTGGGAGAGTCTTAAAAACCAGAAGACATCTCCAGGATGACTGTCCAGCAACTCTGAGCAAGGCTTGAGAAAAATGTTCATTCTTACTCCTTAGAGAAGAGAATTGCAACCACCTTTGAAATTCTAGAAGACCCTTCTAGAATGACATCCCAAGACAGCAGGAAGGGCCCTTACAGAGTCACAGGAGAAAGCTTGCAATGTGTCTCTCCTCTTCACAGAGTCACTTAGCCTCCTGGTACTATTCAGAAGGTGGCACACACACATCTGCCTTGGCAGAAGAAGAGGGGACTGCGGGCTGGCAGCTTAGGGAATGCTCCAAGATATTGTTAACAGAGTAGTCCTCAGGGAAAGGGGAGGGTCCAGGTTCACTGCCCAGCTCCACCCTTCCTCAGAGTTGGGGTGGGAGGACCTGAAACCTCCTCTTTCCCTGATTACCCAGTTACAAAAGGGCCATAAGGTCAAGTCCTAAGAAGGAAGAAGCCAAGGCCAAACAATTGCCTCTTAGAGTAGACTCCTAGGCTAGAATGTGTTTTCTCTTACTTTGCAGCCAACGAAAGGCCGCGCTCACCAAGAAAACTGAGAATGAGATCTCCCTTCGAACCTTTTCATGGAAATTGCAGGGGAAGCGGGTACCAGCCTCTGAACAGGCTGGGGCGGGTGAGTAAGCTCCCTGGAGAGGAGCAGAGAGGCCCCGCCCCAAAGCTTCCCCTGGAGCAGGCCGGAAGGCCCAGTCATCAGAGGAGCAGCTGCCGGCCAGGCCTGTGGGCCCAAGAGACTTACCTTTGAGCGGGCTGGTGCTTTCCCTCTCAGTGGGTGACACACTTGTGATGCAGACCACCGCAGGGACCGTGGGAGCGTCAGACGAGCAGGGAACCGCCAATTCTTACTGCGCAAGAGCTCCCACCAGCCGTCTGGTGAGCTGAAGGTCGTCTGGTGAGTTAGGTCAGCTGACCTAACCCCCACATTTTCCTCAGTGCCAGGCCAGTGCTTGCCTCTGCCCTGAATGAAGCACTGCGGAGACCCAGCTCTTTGGAACTTTGCTTAAGGGGGTAGTCTTCGGGAACAGTCCTTATAGTTCAGTTCCGCCTCTGCTGAACTACAGCCCTCCCAACCCCACGCCCAATGCCCCTGAGACAAGCAGTGCGCATGACACGCCTTCCCTCAGAGCGCCCAGGCCGCGCTGGTGGATCTTGATTTCTCGGCTACTGCGGTTGTTCCAGAGCCTACTCCTCCACCAGGTGTCCTCATGCCCCAGGAATCCGCTGCTGCCATGAGGCCTGCAGTAGCTGCCGTACAGCCAGAGGGCCTGCATGCAGTGGTGGAAGCAACACAAAAGGAGACCGCACAGGTAGAGTCGGGAAATGGTAAGATCATGGATGGATTTCGGGATTGTGTACCAGCCAATAATGGAGGCAGCCCAGAAACGGAAATTTTTAAAACCCAAACTCAAGAGGTTCTGAAAAGAAACAACCAAATTATAGCAGACTAAGAAAAATCTTTTTCTAATCCTTTAAGTGGTTCGAGCAACAGAATGATGCGATTAAAGGCACAAATGAAGAATATCTGCAAAATTGTGAGGATTACATAGTAAGAGTTATAAAGGATGGCCGGAGATACTAAGACCTGAAGGCCCACAAAGAAGAAAATAGCAAACTGGCAAACTAGGAAATCACCCAGGTCCAGAACAAGAACCAAGTGGAGGCTTTGGCCTTATAGGTGAGCCTGAGGAAAGTGCAGACAAGCATTCATTCCATAAGCAGAAGACTAATGAAAAAGGTGAACAGACCAGAACCTGAGACTGCCTCATTCCCAAAATGTGTAAGTCCCTGACCAGTACACGTTCTTCCTCCTATCATGACTGTTAGAGTTTTCCTGTTCTTTCTTCTCTTAACCTCAACCTGGTTTTAAAGTGATTGCTTTAAAAATAAGACTAAATAGTTCTCCTTAAGTTAAAAGATGAGGGAGAGAGTCGTGCAGGTGATCTGGTCAAAAATCTCAGCTAGGAGTAGCCTATGTGGCATTCCATAAGAATACAGTCTCCAAAAAGCTTTAGTCCCAGCCTTTCAAATACAAAAACCCTTGTTTGAACCACATTTGTTTGAACAACAAGGGCTTGAACTGGACAGGTCCACTTACAGGCAGGTATTTTTTCTGTTCTCTATTCACATTCCCAGATTCCACCAACCAGGGATGTGGGTTGGTTGAAATTTGTGGGTGAGGAACAGGATATGTGGAGGCCTGACTATAAATTTTACAAGTGTCACTGGACAAGGGAAAGGATCAAGGGTCCCTCAGTCATTTCCCACCCTCCAGCAACGAAGATAGATAAGCAGGAAACAAACCAGCCACTGTCTACTGCTCCACCTGTTAGAAATCAGAAGGATGGACAGAGGGACCCTGCTCCCAAGATGGGAAAGGAGCTCTAGTGACCCTGGAAAAGAGGACCCCATAGACATGGGTGAGGCCAGGCAAGGAATCAGGCTTTTACTGATTAGCAATAGAGTACTCTGGGGAGACCTAGCTGAGCATGAGAGAGATTCTTCAAGGTACAGGGTGACCATTCTATATAGTTTTTAAGACTGGATTTTGAGAACAAAGGAATTAAACTTTATTGGCTGAGAAAAGAGGGAGTAGACTTGGCTAAAGTGCATTTATTGTTGCTAGTTGTGAGCAACTCACTGGTCACAGGGCTCATGCCCATCTCCAAGTGGACACCTCATGGCAGCTGTGTGCCTGCAGCTCATTTGAAATGGTCTGGCCTCAAGGTCTGTGACTTTTTTTTTTCTGAATCTGCAACTCTTTTTTCTTCCCATAGCTGCCGATTTAATAAGCTGTGGAACAATAGCTCGGGAACGGGAAAAATTTCGTAAGAAAAACAATGGGCCCAGGAAACTTATGGCTGCAGGTATCTGGGTCTAGAGTCATCGGATTTTTACCGTCTTATTTACCATCCTGTGGGAACAGCACAGTTTTGTATTTGAGTCCTGCCTTGTCCTTGTCCCAGAACCCTTCCTGTCTTGCAAGGATTTTCAGTTTTTCCACTGGGCATACCTAGCATCCTAGCTCTGTTTAAGGGACAGCTGTTTCCCCAGCTGATACATTAGGCATTATGAAGATAAACTGTTCTCACCTTAATTTGTCCAGATTCCTGATACATGGAACCAGTGAACATGAAAAAATAATAGTTGTTTTAAACCACAGAATTTGGGAGTGGCTTGGTATGCAAAAATAGGTAACTAGACTGTCTCCCCATTATCCATATCCCACTTGGCAAATGTCGCCAGTTCATTTGGGGTATCAGTGGCATTATCCCCCCACACTAAGGGTAGAATAAGTGATACAGGGTCATCAATATGGCTGTGCTAGTCCCCTAGCCACACAGGCTAATTCATGAAAATGCACATAAATATGAACTAAGTCAGAATCTAATATTCAGGGTAAATATTAGAACTTGGGACTTTTGCTTGAAATTTTTTTAAAGGTGTTTTCTTCATCTGGAAAATGTGCAGCTGCTGTCTGTGGGGTGGGGTCACATGATGATATCTGTAATTCATATATCTATAATTCATTCTCTCAGGCCATCCTCCTTTAAAGAGAATTCTGTTGGGGTTTTCTTCTAGCTTTCCTCAACCATCTTCATAGCAGTCTGTATTTCTTTATAAAGCCCAGTCATTTCCCTGAAGTTTTTTTTCCTTAATCATATTCTAGGCTCCACTGCCTAAAATTTAAAAATTTAAAACGTACTGTTTTTCTACCACATCCTTGATGTCTTGATTATACATTTAAAAAAAAGTACACTGAAAAGTAGTTTGTTGAAACTTCCAGAAAGAGAATAATGTTTCTACTCTAATTGATACCATAAAGATTTCTCTTTCATTCATTTAAAATATGACTTTTAAAACTGTGACTCTAGGCAAAAAAAAAAAAAAATTGTTTTTCTTTATCTCCTGAAGATTATCCAGAACATACCTTATTCCCTACCCAGATCTTTGAATGAGTTATAAGCTCTGTCATTGTTAAGTATAAATTCTGTTTCATAGAAACATTTTCCTGTAGTTGGTGATAATTAATAACTTCCTTACATAAAGTGCTATAAGCTTTTGCACATTACTCCAGAGTTAGGCAGTTTCAAAAAAGCCCAGACCATATGTGAGGCTGACTTGAACACACTGACTAATTTACTTGGTTTTATTCTGACTTACCACACATCATTGTTGGCGTCAAAGTTCATAAATCTTGCTTCATTTTGGAAAAGATGATTTATATGCTAGTCTCAACTGAGCAAAAACTGAGCTTGTATACAATATAGTAGAGAACAAAAGTAAATGTAATTTTGGTTTGTACATGTAATTTTGGTATATACATTTCCTTTTGATGGTAATAAACCAATAGAAATGAATTTTCATGTTTCAACTTAATAAATTCCAGCATCTCATTGTGTAAATTAAGACAAGGCCTTTGTGAAATGGCAATTAAAATTATGCTATGAAACAACCCTATATTTTTTAAACCCCAAATATAGTATGTATTAAGTTTAAACTCAGGAGAGTAATATTTGCCTATCTTTAATCTTGAAGTACGGAAAAACTTCATTTAACTAAGCTTTAGGTAACTGACCAATCAATAAGAAGTAATTCAAAATCACCAACCATATATATTGAGCATATCCTTGAAGAAAGACATATATAGAGAATATTAATTATGTTCTAAACTGACATTAATACTAGGCAGATAGGGCCTCCCTGGTGGCGCAGCGGTTTAAGCGCAGCGCTGTGGAGTTGTTGGCGACTGTGGCGCGAGTTCGATGCCCAGCAGGGGAGATTCACACATGGTGCACCTGCCTCACCCGCTGCTCCCCTCAGTAGTGTCTTCCGGTTGATCTGCCTGTTCTGCTACCCACTCTATCTCTGGTTATCGCTCCCACACCTCTGGCCTGCACCCCAGCTTGTATGCAAAAATAAATAAATCTTTTCAAAAAAAAAAAAAAGACTAGACAATTTTTGTCATATGAACAGCAATTATTTCACACTTTGGTTATGATTAGATCCCATCTTATTAATATTAACATTTTCCTTTTTTTGTCAAGGCAACATTGGTTTACAATGCTCTATATGATTAAGAGATATAGGATCACACCCTCCATTTGTATGTTACCACACCATACCCACCACCAAGGCACCCATACTTCTGCACCATAGGTCCTGTGCCCACTCCCTACTTTGCTCTCTACCCTCTCCCTCCCCATCTGATAACTTCAATTCTGCAGGCAAATTTCTACAACTTGTTATTGGTTTGGTTTTATTAGACCCTTCGTTTCATTTCTCTATAGTCTACACATAAGTGACGCCATCCAGTTTCCCTCCATTTCCATCCACGTTGTAACATGAATGGAAGAATTTATCATTTTTTAGAGTTGGGTAGTATTCCTTTATTTATAAATGTTTTCCTAATCTACTCATTTGTCTTTGAATTTAGTCTGTTTCCATAACTTGGCTTTTATAAATAGTACTGCAATGAATGTAGGAATGCATACATTCCTGAAAATTAGTGTTTTTGCATCTTTTGGGTACATATTTAGGAGTGCAGTTGCTGAATCATATGGTAGATCTATTTTTTATATTGTGAGCAATCTCATTATTTTACATTGGGGCTGAAACTGTATATTCTCACCAATTGTGTATGAGTTCTTTTTCTTCACATCCTCATCAACACTAGTTTCTAGACTTTTTGATTTGGGTCATTCTCACAGGTATGAGCTGGTATCTCATTGTGATTTTGATTGCTTTTCCATGACAATATAAGCAGTGATGAGCATTTTTGTATCTGTTTATTGGCCATCTGTCATTGTATCGATTCTTTATATTCTCTTTTTTCTCTTGCTGTTGGAGTGATATCACAAAGATATCACTGAAGTATGGCATGAAGTGTTTTGTCTGTTTCCTTCTATGGATTTTATGGTTTCAAGTGTTACTTCTTAGTCTTTGATCCATTTTGAATTAATTTTTTGTGTTTACTGTGAACATTACCTACTTTCATTCTTTTGTATATGGCTATCCATTTTTCCCAACACCATTTATTGAAGAGATTCCCCTTACTCCAGTGTATACTGTTGGATCCTTTGTCATAGATTAACTGTCCTTAAGTGTGAGTTTATTTCTTGGCTCTTAATTCTATTCCATTGGTCTGTGTGTCTATTTTTGGTCCAGTACCACACTGTTTTGATTATTATAGTTGAGTATAGATTGAAGCCTAGCAGTCTGGTTTCATATGAATTTCAATAATGTTTATTATATTTCTTTTAAAAATGGCATTGAAACTTTGATAGAGATTGCATCAGATCTGTATATTGCTTTGCATTAACTGACACTTAAGAGCAAGGAATATCATTCCATTTCTTTGTGTCTTCTATTTCTTTTAACAGTGTCCTATAGCTTTCATTTTTCAGGTCCTTTACCTCCTTTACTAAGTTTATCCCTAGGTTTTAATTTTCTTTTGTATGATTATAAATAGGATTATGTTCTTGATTTCTTTCATTTTGTTTGATTTTTATAAATTAATTATGACACCTGTCATTTTCTTATATTGATTTATTGTTTTAATTAGTTTTTTAGTAAAATCTTCAGGGTGATTTATGTATATTATTATGTTGTCTTCAAATAGTGATAGTTTTACTTCTTTCCCAATTTGGATTCCTTTTATATATTTCTCTTACATTATTGTTCTAGCTAGGACTTCCAATACTATGTTAAAAACTAGTGGTAAAGTGGACATCTTTGTGGTAAAAGTGTACCTCCATGTCTTGTACCAATCTTGGAAGAAAAGTTTTCAGTTTTTCACTATTGTGACTCATGGGTTTTTCTTTCACAGCCCTTATTATGTTGATGTATCTTCTAGCTATCTCCATTATGTTAGGGTTTTTGTCACAAATGGATGTTGAATCTCATCAAATGCTTTCTTGGCATCTATTGGCAAGATCATATTATTTTTATCATTCCTTTTATTCAGGTACTGGATGATGTTGATTAATTCTCAGATGTTGACCCATCTTTGCACCCTTGGAATAAACCCCACTTGGCCACAGTGTATGATGCTTTTAATGCATTGTTAAGTTTGGTTTAAGATTTTGTTGAGGGCTTTTCCATCTATATTCATCAAGGAAATTGATGATCAGGATCTTTGAGATCACTGATTTGATATCCCATTTGGTCTGCTCTACTTCCACAGCTTTCTCCAGAATTTTTTGTCTCCTCTATTGACCTTTTTTTTACATCCTGCATATCCATTATTTTCTTATTTAAAGCTTCAATTTCTATCTTCTCTTCATTAATTTTCTTTCTCAGAAGATTAATTTGTTTTTCTGTATTTTCTTGTCTATCTTTGATCAACTATTTTCTTTGTTCCATTTCTTTGAATTTCTTTATATGGCAATTTTGAATTCTGTGCTTACAAGGAATTAAAAATCTCCATTTCTTTGTGTTTGGATCAAGATATTTGTTCTCTTTCTATGGTAAAATATTCCCTTGAGGACTTAGGGTGCCATGTTTTATATTTTTCCTTCTCCCCCTTTTGTAGCTTTCTAGGTTGCTGATCTTTCAAGTGTCCTAAGTGTAAAGAACTTCTGCTTTTTTAGCGGGTGGTGCTGTTTGTAGGGAGAACTGATTTGCAGTTGCTGAGTCAGGGGGTGGGAGAGGGGCTTGGAAAGGTCCAGACACTGGTGAAAATGGTATGTGGGAGTTATTTGAACTTCACAGGATCCGCTCAAGTCCCCAGAGAGTTGGAAAGGAAGAGTACCATTCTGTACCCTATCTTCTTCACTGGAGACCAGACCCACCTGAGACATGCCAGTTTCTCCAAAGATACAGTCAGTTTAGGGTACACCTCCATATTAATCAGCTCTGCCTCCTCAGGGCCACCTGCCAATGCCATTTCTCTTAATTTGACTTCATAATTCAAGTATTTCCAAAATCTTCCCAATAATCTGTATACAGTTTAACCTTGAATAATAACATAGTTTGAACTGCTTGGGTCCACTTGTATGCAAATTTTCATATAAACAGATGATGTAAACTTACAGTGTCAATAAATGTAGTGACAGTACTATAAATGTGCTTTTTCTTTCTTATGATTTTCCTAATAACATTTTCTTTTCTCTCATTTATCTAAGAGTATACTGTGTATAATATTTATACAAAATAAATTTTAAATAACTATGTTATTGGTAAGGCTTTTGATCAGCCTATCAGGAGGCTATTAGTAGTTGAGATTTGGAGAAGTCAAAAGTTATACCCAGATTTTTTACAGCAAGAGGTGCTGGTGCTACTAACTCCCATATTGCTGATGGGTCAGCTATAATGTTCATAGCAGAATAGTTTGAATTATATGTAGTCTTACAAGGTGGCATACATTGTCAAAAATAAGAAATTCTCATGTTGAATTGACTTTTAGAAATCTGAAACAAAGAATTTTAACTCCATTAAAGTGTAGGCACAAGATTAAAGAAAGAAAATTTCCAGTGCAGGTAAAACATATGTGGCAATCCTGGGCAGATGTTTAAATGTTACTCTGTTTCTTTAAGCAGGTGCATCATTCAGTAGTCTACTTCAATAAGTAGACAACCTCATAACAAAATAAACACAGTTGGCAAGAAGAGATCATAATTTTTATGAAATAAATTTTTTGAATTGGAACATTTTAAAAGATATAGTTACAGTATATCCCAGTACGTGTTGTACATGTCTCTTTTCTTCAAAATTGACTAAGTCTAGTCAATTTTCAGTGAGATAAAATGAACTGTTGAAAAGCTGTTTTTGAATCTTTGATGTGGCTTGAACTCTTTTTTTTAATTAAGGCAAATCTGTCTTATAACATGTTAATGTAAATTATGATGGTGAATGTCATATCTCCATCTGCTCCAACAATCTGTTAAAACATACAATTCTTTACTGGAAAAAAGAGCTTGTGGTCTTTTATAATATTGTTATCAGTACCCCTCCTGAATAAACTGTCTTGGAAAATTCTATCCTTACCAATGGCCTAATTTACTTCCCTGGCAGAATTTCTTGGTGATATCCCCAGAAGCTTATAAGTAGTTCTTCTCTGTTCCTCAAAAGGGTTTATCACTCTTGATAATATCATCTATCCTGTGTGCATCTGTCCACATCAACACAGCACACACTGCATTTAGTAATCACCTTGGGAACTAGGTCTTCACAATAGAATATTCACTTTGGAAAAGGGGGGACAGTCAAATGGAAAAATAGAGCTTTCAATCACAGCAAGTGTGGGTGTTGCATATCCTCGAGATTCAGTTTCTGAAAACACAAGCACTGATTTGATGAAAAGAATCCCAACCCTAAAATCAGAAGACTGGGTGGCTCTCACTGCTTTCTATAAGGGGGTGGAAGGAGTTTTTCAAAATTACTTAATATTCCAAGTCTCGCTTTTCTCATTGCTAATAACAATATTTATATAAATAGGCAAATTCTTTTTGTGAAAGTACCTTTCTGGTCCATCCATATTGCCCCAAATAGGAAGATTTCAACTATTTTTATAGCTGACTAACACTTAAATACACACACACACACACACACACACACACACACACACACACACACATTCGTGTGTATATGTATGTATCTGTGTATAATAATACATATATTTGTACATATATGTGTATGTATGTATATGTGTATGTATATATACCACAGCTTCTTTATCTACCCTTCTGTTTGGGGACCCTTAGATTGTTTCAATACTTAATTGTTGTAAATAATGCTGAAATGAACATAGGAGTGCATAGATCTTTTCAAATCAGTGTTTTTGTAAACTTTGGTATATCCCTAGGAGTGGAATTGCTAGGCCATATGATAGATCTATTTTTAATATTTTGAGAAACCTGTATACATCCATTCAGTGATTGCTACATCCTAATTTATATCTCTATTTGTGTATATTCAATGAAGATTTTTAAAGAACAAAAAAATTAAGAAAAGTATTAAAATGCATTTTTCTCCCATTTCTATTGATAAAAATTTAAAAACATAG
The DNA here is from genome assembly GCA_004024925.1 of Scalopus aquaticus. Lineage (NCBI taxonomy): Eukaryota > Metazoa > Chordata > Mammalia > Eulipotyphla > Talpidae > Scalopus > Scalopus aquaticus. The sequence goes on along the minus strand of PVIJ01006413.1, from coordinate 76,683 downwards.
TATCAAACTTTGAAAAATATGCATTTGGGGTATGTGTTTACTGTTCATTTTAAAGACATTTTAAATTATATTTGCCAACAATTGTGCATTATACTTTGAGAACAAGAGCTAACATGAAACATAAATATTGGAGATTTAGAAGAATATATTTCACAAGAAATATTGCAATCATTACATATAAGCCACTGCAAGCTGTCATGAGGACATATATATGTAGCTTTAGGTACATTATAAAAGCGAGGTTTTACTCAGAAAAAAAGATGTATTTGCCGGTGCTACTGAGAGCTGGTGTGTCAATGTGCATTAAAAGTCACTTTTGGAGATTTGCTGCACTACAAAACGCATAAGTGCACATTCAGTAAGAACAGTTTTCTTGCAACACATTATAAATCCTCTCCTAGACTTATGATGTTTTTCAAAAACAATATTGTCTTTTGATCTTTACCAAAAAAAAAAAAAGCACATTTTGAGTTCTGTGTCCCCAGAACAACCAATGTATATAGTAAAACTTTATTTATAAAATACAAAAGATATATGTTCTTTGAGCACAAAGATTGTTTGCTTTTTTTTTCTGGTTATTTTGTTGGTGTATACACTTATTTAAGCTCTTTCCAGAAAAAAAATTTCAGTTGGATCTAAATCTAATATTTAGATTTTTCAAAAAAAAAAAGTATCAGATTCTTTGCTTAAGCTTGAATATAAACTTTCTTTTTCTATTTCATTCATAAAAGTCTGAGGAAAATTTCAAAATAATAAATAATCATGAAATTTAATTCCAAAAAAATATGATTATAAGCAACCATGACAGAATACCAAAAATAATTGTTTTCCTCTGTGTCCAGAAATTCATGAAGCGATATTTTACTTGAGGTCAGAGAACATTTAAGGCTGTGATCTGAGCACAGAAAGCTTGTCTTTTCAGGTTTCTAAATGTGAAGCTTGGTCCATTTACTACATAGAAAATGACCCTCAATGCTTGCTGCCTGAGTATTGGGGAGTGGAGTAGAGGAACTTTTAAACATAACAAGATGATCACTCACTTTGAGCAAACTGACATCAGTACAGTTAAAACACCAAGTTAAGTTTCATCTTACCTACGGTAACTGATATTTAGAAGTTGAAGGTGTGTTTAAATATATAACTGAATCACAAAACTTTTAGATTACATATACACAATCTTATGGAATCAAGATTTTTAAAGGATAGCTCAACAAACTGTACTCCTTAAAAACAATGCCTGCTTTAATTATAATAATTAAAAAAATTTTACACACACAGAAAAAAGCTAGACTACAAAAACGACCCAAATTACTTTGGATGGCACTTTGGAACATTTGTTACCAATATGGAACATATATTTAAAATATTACAGGATATTTTACAAGATATTTTACAAGGTATATTACAAGATATTTTTTCATTCCCAAACTCCCAATACCCCAATTATTAAAAGTTCAAAATACTTATAAAAATAATCTAATTTTTTTCCTGTTTCATTGTCATTATAAAGGTTGTTTTGGTTGTTTTTTTAATTGGTATCTTTTACATTGTTGTGTATTCCCCTTGGGTAACCCTTCACCAATTCATCCATGATCCATCCCTGTAGTTCCTTGTGCACTTTTTTTTTAATATAATAGATATTTATTTTTGTTATTCGTATCTTTTACCTTGTGCACTTTTCTAACCCATTTTGAGCCCTTATCCTCCCCCTCCCATGCTGAGTGTCTGTCTTGTTTGGTTCCCCTATATTCCTGTTAGGAGTGAAACCACTTGATATTTTTCTCTTTCTTTCTGGCTTATTTCGCTGAGCATGATCCCTTGTAGTTCCATCCATGTCATTGCAAATTGCATGTGTTTATCTTTTTTGAATGCTGAATAGTATTCCATTGCATATATGTAACACATCTTCTTGATCCAATCATCTATTTTTGGACATCTGGGTTTCCATACCTTAGCTATTGTAAACAGTGCTGCAATGAACATATGAGTGCATGTATCCTTTCGGATTAGTGTTTTTGTGTCCTTTGGCTAGATTCCCAGGAGTGGTATTGCCGGGTTGTATGGAAGCTCCATTTTTAGCAGTTTGAGGAATCACCATACAGCTTTCCATAGAGGTTGGACCAGTTTGCATTCCCACCAGCAGTGCAGAATTTCTGAATTCCTTTTTCTCCACATCCTCACCAGCATTTGTTGTTGCCGGTATTCTTAATATGCACCATTCTCACTGGTGTGAAGCGGTATCTAATCATTGTGGTTTTGATTTGCATTTCCCTGATTATGATGTTGAACATTTTTTCATGTACATGTTGGCCATTTGCTTATCTTCTTTGGAAAAGTGTCTTTTTAGCTCTTCTGCCCATTTTTTGACGGATTGTTGGCTTTGTTTTTGTTGAGTTGTGTGAGCTCCTTGTAGATTTTTGTTATCAGTCCTTTATCAGTTGTACTGTGTGCAAAGATCTTCTCCCAAGTAGTAGGGTGTCTGTTAGTTTTGGTTAATGTCTCTTTTGCTATACAGAAGCTTTGTATTTTGATGTAATCCCAGCTGTTTATCTTGTCCTTCACTTCCTTCGCTTTGGGGGATGTGTCTTTAAAGATTTTGCTGAGATGTATGTCGTGTATAATCTAAAAAATTTCATTTCAGAAATATGCCTAATAAAGTCTTCTGTGTTGTATGAACAGGGGATGAGTGATAAAGAATGATAGATTACATAGGGAGATGATAAAAAGATAATGGATGGATGGACAGATGGATGGATGAATGGATGGATGGATGGATGGATGGCAGGTATATATCACTCATAAATTTGATGTTTTATTATATAAGCATAACAAGAAGCCTGTGGCAGTATATGAGCATTTGTCTTGTTTTAATATAGAAATTTAACTGTTTTAGGTTTTCCTCTTCTGTCTGTTGTATTAGAAGAATAATATACAATTATTTCTCCTCCCCTCTTAATGATGTTAGAAAATTTTGCCCTTCTTTACCTATGCTTCTCATTTGCTAGTAATTCAAGCTTAAGGGGTCCTTAGTATCTCCTGGGAAGAAACAGAGAATAGTATTGAATGACAGGGAGTTATAAGAAGTATAGGGAATAGAATCTGAAGGGAAAAGAAGCAAGTATTGAGGTTTAACAAGTAGAGCCCTATAAATTCATAATACGCTCTAGAGAGGTTGCGCCAAAAGGAAGGAGGCCTACTCCTAGAGAAGAGGCAAATTATTAGACCAAGAACAATCTCTCTATCTTAATTGCTCAGTCCTGGTTTACCAGTCAAAACCTCGCACCATGTGCAACCTCTGTTTCTACATTAGGTTGTCAAACCAGCAGCACTAAAGAACACTTCACCCTATCACTAATTGCCCATTGGAGTGACACTGTACATAAGACTTCTTTTAGTTGTCTAGTTCTGCCATATTGCCAGCATCTACAATCTCCTAAAACAATGTTACACTCAAAGGTGCAAAAAATCAGAAAACCTACCAAAGTCTCTATGTAGGCACTAGAATGAGCTTAACTCAATAAGACCAAATTCCCCCAATCTGGGACATGGTTATTGTTGCTACCTTTATGTATGTATATTGATGTGAAAACTAAATTGAATATCCTTTAAACTTTCCTTATTGATTCCAATGACAGTTCAGGATCTTCCTGTGTCAAGAATTTAGTCAACACTTCTGTATTTATTAACCACTTAGTTTCATTATAGTACCATAAAAGAGTCCCTCTGACACAAAGTACCTCCCTTTAAAAAGGAATAACAACAAATGCACATGAAAATGTTGAAATAACACTAGCCAGTTTATTAAGTATTAAATGGCCAACATGAAAAAAAATGGTATTTTAGTTTGGAGAGCTCTATGGGTTAGTGTTCAAGACAGGCTTGAGGAAATACTGAGGTTTTAATTGGGCCTTGAAGAAAAGATAGTATTTAAGATCAAACAAGATTTTATAAGTTAGAAAGTGGCAAGAATAAGGTTTGTCACATCATGAATCTGGGTTGCATACCTGGAAATTTTCTTTAAATGAAGAGCTTCACGTTGTAAGTCAAGTTTTACATGTGATGATTTCAAATGATGCTAATCTACTATAGGCAGGTATCATAAAAGTAAGGCTTTTACTTTTACCAAGTACTGTACTCATCACTTGGGATATAACCATGAGGAAAAATACCCATGTTCCCATCCCTGACGTAATAACAGCAACATATTTTTATCAGAGATATTCACAATTCATATGAGGGTGGAAAAAATTAATAATCTGTCACACCACTAGTGAACAGAACATAGAGTATATTAATTCAGGACTAATTGACCCAAAGCTCATGTCCAATACACAGCACAGTAATGTCTCCTGTAACAATGGAAACGTAATTGTGCTTAATGTTTCAAAGGAAGAAAAGATAGGTTCCAATAGTGTAAGTAATAGGGGCACAAATTTTAATCTGATTGGTTTCTGTAACAATTACAAATGTTCCCAAATTAGACTGGCCTGCTTTACAGATGGAAATTTAATCAAAAACTCTTATAGCATGCCGGAAATATTGTAAGGGTAAATCTTACACTAAATAACCTCTCAAGTTCTTTTCAAATTTAAGAGTCAGTTAAACCATGATTTTCTTCTAAGTTATTATAATTACTGAACTAACACTAAATGTTGATGATCCTGGCACAGGGATGTGCAATTAGGTATGTAATAAAAAAAAAAGAAAGCAAATTATAGGAAAGTGTTTCAAAACATTAATAATAATATGACCTCTATTCTCAAATGATCAAATATTCCTGAAAAACTATGAACTATACCCCTAAATCATATACACTGTTGTAAATCAGTGTTACCTAAAAAATTAATACAATTCAATAAAAAAAAACAAAAGAGACTATAAGAAAAAAGAAAAAAGAAAATAATGAATATTCACCTTCTATCATTGGCCTTTCCATTAATCACATTATCTCTAAAGTTTTCCTATCAATTCTTACTTAAAAGCTCTTTTGTTGATTATTCTACATTGACATTATCAAATCATATGAAAATTTGAAACATTTGGCTTTCTCCAGCATCTTTTAAATGCTCAACATAGCATTTAAAATTAGTATTCAACATCATTTCTTCTAAACTTTAAATTAAGACTTGATTTTAATTACCTCTCAATTACATATTGCACCACTCCTGTGTGTTAGCTATCTTAAAGGAAGTGAAGCTGCTGGGAAGAATTTGATTTTAAAATGTAATATGACAACTTTAGACTTAACTTCTGCTGCAATTATGAAATGATTCTCCAAAACAAGTTACTTTCCTATAATTTGTTTTCTTTTTTTTTTTTATTACATACCTCTTGCAGCAAATTTCCACTGTATCTATGCCTTTTTAAAAAACAATGTATACAAAACAATAAGGAAGCATTGGCTTAGGTAAGAGCCCTATATTGAACTAGACAAAGCTTGAAGCACAAAGACCTACTACACATTATTGCTTATACATACGTGTGATTGTATTTGTGAGTCACTTACATAACTCTATAACTTTGGGTGTACATTTTCATACCTCCATAGGTGCACATGCTTCACTCACCCTCCACCAAAACTCTGATGCCAATGTACTATCCCCTACTTTCCCCTGTACCCTCCTTCTTCCCCCACCCCATGCCTTCTGTTCTCAGTGTATTTTTCACAGTAAATTTATTTCTGCTGTGCTTTACCAGTTTGTTTTCTTTAGTTTTGGTTATCTACACTCCACAAATAAGTGAAACGACCTGGTAAATGTCTTTCGCTTTCTGACTTACTTCACTTAGCATAGTCACCTCAGGATCCATCCGTTTTGTCCCAAAAGGCAATATTTCATCTTTTTTTAATAGTTGAGTAGTATTCCATTGAGTATATGTATCCCATATTTTCTTTATCCAGTCATCTATCGTTAGAACTTAGATTGGTTCCATGACCTGGGTATTGCAGATAATGCCACTGTGAACATAGGAGTACATAAATCTTTAAGTATGAGAGTTTTCATATTCTTTAGGTAAATACCCAGCAGTTGTATTGCTAGGTAATATGGTATTTCCATTTTAATTTAATTTTATCATATCCAAAAGTGCAGGTTTATTATAAAAAGGGAGAAAAGAGTAAAGGACACTTGCATGGACACAAGCAGGCAGAAAGAGCTGCTCCCGAAAGGAACAGTCTTGTTAAAAGAGATGCCCGCACGGTCACAGGTGGGCAGTGATGGGCGGAGAGCTGCCTCTGCTGCTTTTTAAAGGGAGAAGGCTGGTGAGGAGAAACACCTGCATAGTCACAGGGGGGCAGGAGAGCTGCTGGCCATTTTTATTTTTTTACTGTATCTCTGTACCGTTTTCCATAGATAACCGTTATCTGTTATGTTTCCACCAGCAGTAGATGAGTGTTCTTTTTTCTTCATATTCTCACCAAAATATATTTTGTCCATTCTTTAGTATCTGGGCCATGTTGACAGGGTGAGGTGATATCTCACTGTGGTTTTGATTTGCACTTCCATTATAAGTGATGTTGAACATTTTTGCATGTGCTCGCCGGCCATCTGAGTGTTATCTTTGGAGAAGTGTCTATTTAGGTCTTTTGCCCATTTTCTTATTGGGTTTTTATTTTTTGTTGTGGAGTTGTATTAGTCCTTTATGTGTTTTGGAAGTTAACCCTTTGTCAGATGAGCAATGTACAAATAGCTTTAATCAAATATAGAGCCTGTATCTTTATGGATTTTTTTTAAGATTTATTTATTTATATATACAACCTGGGGTGCAGGCCAGAGACATGGGGCGGCGAGAGGGTTCACCAGAGACAGAGTGGGGAGCAGAACAGGCAGATCGACGGAAATACACTGTTGAGGGGAGCAGCGGGCAAGGCAGGAGAGGTCTGCCGCACCATGTGGGAATCTCCCTGGCCCTGCACCGAACTCCCGTCCCCGCTGCCAACAGCTCCACAGCACAGCTCTTAACCGCCAGTGCTTAACCACTGCACCACCAGGGAGGCCCCGGATTTTTTTTTTTTAGATTTATTTATTTATACATACAAGCTGGCGTACAGGCCAGAGGTGTGGGGCGGTGAGAGGGTTCACCAGAGACAGAGTGGGGAGCAGAACAACAGATCAGAAATACACTGCTGAGGGGAGCAGCGGGCGAGGCAGGAGGGGTCTGCCGCACTATGTGGGATTCTCCCCGGCTGGGCGTCGAACTCGCATAGCGCTGCCGACAGCTCCACAGCGCAGCGCTCAACCGCTGCGCCACCAGGGAGGCCCTCTTTGTAGATAATATTAAGGAGTGTTAGGAGTGTTTGGAGTCAAAATCTTACTTTCTTCCTGAAAAAAAAAAAAATTATCTCCAACAAAATGTCATTTGTAACAAGCATCTCTCTCCTTTTGACAATACTTTTTCTTATGTAAGTCAGCCTTTCTCAAAGATGAAGTCAAAACATATCCTAATCACTATAATAGTCTTATCCAGAACTATTAAGTTTTACAATTTAGATAATATCACTTAAAATAAACATTTCAAACAGATGTATGTAAAGGGTGGGGATCATTTATGTGGCATAGAGAAAAAACTGAAGTTTGATTATAAAAAATCTGAAAAACCCACAATTTGATTGCCCCATTCAAAACATCTAGACTTAATCTTTTCAGAGCATTTATATGTTATAAGTTTCTCTAATATCTTTCTTTTGTCTTGGACTAAAAATTTTTATGTAATTCTACCTCCTTTTATACTGTTTTAAAAGGGAAATCTGGTTCTTAGGAAATACGATATATTCTTCTAGAGTTTGTTCTTCCATGAATGATACGTTTACACAGAATATACAATTTTTTTCCTCATCAAATGTGAGGTAGGTAAGCAAAGTATAATACTTGCTTCCTCATTTGTATTAAGCCAATAAAAACTAGAGGGCAAACAATTTCAGGGGGTGAGGTAGTTGGAAATTAGCATACAGGGATTCCAAGTTGGGTAGAGAAAATTTCAGAATCATTAGTCAAGAGAAGAGCAAAATGAAGAAATGCTAATACTCACAGACACATAAACTCAGACACACACACACACACACACACACACACACACACACACACACCTTTCCTGTTTACATTCAATTCATAACATGCCACAGATTGGTTGGCATACTTAAATAGCTAAGTATCTTATAGGGAGGGGGAAATTCCAATTGTAGTTTCCTTAGCATGCTGTCATCAAATTCCATTTCCATGGTCTCTGTTCTTAAAACAGAGATGTGACATACTTTCCTTCTTGCATACTGAAATGATCTATGCTACCAAAACATTTCTTTGCTTAGCAGCTTTCAAAATATTATTCTATATTGATGGTTTAGCAATCCAATGTCCAAGAAAATGTCAAAAATTTATCAGTTATTCTTTTTATGTCATTTGTCTTTGCCGTGTTGATAGCTACACTTTATTGACTTTCCTCCTTCCTGGGCAGAATATTTATAAATTTGATGTGTTATCTAACACAGCACTTAAAATAGCTCTATGAGGGGAAGAGAGGAATTTTAAAGACCTTTATTTTAGGAAAGGAATTTTTAGGAAAGGATTGACATTCAGAAGTTAAGTAACTCTTCCAAGGTCATTACACTAGGAATGCTAAACAGGAGATTCAAACATCATTCTTTCCAATCCCAAAGTATGTTTGTTTCTCACTATGCTGTACTGCCTCTTCTCAGATCCCATGTTATCTGAATTATGTGTTTAAGAGATTTAGTCTCCAGGCAACACCCCATGTACTCTGAGGGGGCATGTTCTTAATATTGAAGTTCTTATTGAGTAATCTCCTTTTATGTATTTTTTACATATGTTTACCAACTTGCATAAAAAGAAATTCATTCTAGGACCTCTCTGTTGGTACAAGGGGTTAAGTCTCAGCACTATGAAGCTATCAGCAGCCACTGCAACACGAGTTTGAGCCCCAGCCAGGGAGCTGACCCACATGGTGCAACAGACCTCTCCTGTCTCACACCTCTGGCCTACATCCCAGCTCTTGTATGCATAAATAACAAATTCTTTAAAAAAAAAAGTAATTCATTCTAAACCCATGATTAGATATTAGTATAATAATATTTAGCTTATTTTCATCATAGCAATCATTTATACAAGTTATAATTATTCTTGACAACTCACATTATTAACATTACTGTTTGTATATTATTATTGCAAGTCTTATTAATTCTGATATATAGCCATCCACTAATATTAATGGCATATAAAAATTATGTATACCATGGAGAAAAGAAAGGAATAAGTAGTAAGGAGGACAGGTGAAAAGCTAAGGGAAAGACCTAGGTAAGAGAGATGCTGGCAATAGGAAGGGAAAAGATGGCTACCTAGGAGAAGTACTGGGGGTTCACATTGCAAAATGAAAATGTGGGGTCACTTGTTCAAAAAAAAGAATGGGGAAAGTGCCATTAAAGACACTAAAATTTCTTCCCTTCTTCATAGTTTCTCTCTGAATATGTCATGGTAGTTTTATTTGCTACATGCCACCATAGTAATGCATTAGTCCTCACAATAACTCCACAAATTAGGTTAACTATTATTATTCCAAGTTTGAAAGTGATGAAACTGGAGCCCTTGCTTTTTGCAGAAGAAAGCAAAGAAGAATGTTGTTCTGATGCGGAAGTCAGTGTTATTTACAACTACCACGTTTAATTGCTATTTGGAAACTTTTGTCTCTTTTAAAATATATTTCATCTATTACCATTTTTAAAACTCTCTTATAATGTATTTCATCTACTACCATTTAGTATAGCTATTGTTAGTAGGTTCATTCATTATTTTATTCACAGTAAAGGATAGACAGACTCAAAATACAGATTCAAAGAAGCATAGATAAGTAAGGCAAGGGTTGTGTATGCATTTTTAAATGTATGTTTTTTTAATATGAACTTGGTACATTTTGCTTTTCTTACAAAGGACCGCTTAAATAATAAGTGAGAATTGCACAACTGGGTCTCATGAGTAAAATGAATTAGAAAAAATCCATGCTTCACAGTTGAAAACACCCAGCTTATCTAATTGTACACTCCAGTGATGCTGATGAGTGGGGAGTTGTTTTTGAAGTGCATGGAAATATTCAGGCAGCATGCCAAGTATAAAGTCTGTCCCAAGTTTAGTAATTGGAGTCTAGAAAATCAGACTAAAAATATTGGCAATTATTTATTTATTTACAGGGTACTATTAGGTTTTCTTTTCATGGTTATAGATCTTGAACTCAATTTCTAATCCATTGATAGCCAGTTTGTTCTTTTATGGCATATAGATTGGGGCAGCAGGTGATTTGGGATAAAAATATTTCTTCTCATGCAATTATTTCTAAAATTTTTTCAATAAATATATTAACATGGTTGAATAAAGTTCATAGCAATAGCTATATTTCTGTCCAGATGGTTTCCCAGTTACACACCTCTAACATCAATTCCATTGCAACCTAAGCCATTCTAAAAGTAGATAAAACCAAAAGATGGCAGACAAAATTTGGAAAATCTACCATCACCCTTGGTTTATATCTTTCTAGTAAATGATGATGATGATGTGAAGAGTTGTCATTTACTAATCAGTTTTTTTAAGTGCTGGAGATCATGTGAGCTGTGTCATTTTGTTTAATATTCATAACAATTTTATTTTATTTTTTTTTAAAAAGATTTATTTATTTATACATACAAGTTGGGGTACAGGCCAGAGGTGTGGGGATGCAAGAGGGTTCACCAGAGACAGAGCGGGGAGCAGAACAGGCAGATCAGAAATACACTGCTGAGGGGAGCAGCGGGCGAGGCAGGAGAGGTCTGTCGCACCATGTGGGATTCTCCCCAGCCGGGTGTCGAACTCGCGTCGCCGCTGCCGACAGCTCCACAGCGCAGAGCTCAACCACTGCGCCACCAGGGAGGCCCCATAACAATTTTAATTGTCACTCTTCATTGAGGATAGGGAAACTGAGGCTTAGGAAGGTTGAGTAAATTTTCACAAAGTTATGAAATAGAAGAGAAAGAAGGCAGAGAATAAACAAAGTAGATCTTTGTAGCCTGGGAACCGTATTGGCAAATCCTTATCCTCTCTCCAGTTATACTGGCTGTTCTGTTGGTTTCAGAAGCTCCCCAGCCAACTTTTCCCACAGGTGACTCTTCCTTGTTGAGAGCTGTCCTTGCAAAAAGTGTTATTTATTGACCTATGAAATCCTCTCCTATTATATCTAATCATCTTACTTCTTGCACACAGTGTTCTTTATCAGAGTCCATGATTTTTCAGTGTTTTTTGTTTGTTAAATGTCTGTTTCTCTGGCCTCCCTGGTGGCCTAGTGGTTAAGTCTCAGTGCTATCACCGCAACAGCCTGAGTTCAATCCCCAGCCAGGGAGCAGGCCCACATACGACGCAGCAGACCTCTCCTGTCTCGCCCACTGCTCCTCTCAGCAGCATATTTCAGTAGATCCACCTGTTCCGCTCCCAACTCTGTCTCTGGTGAACCCTCTCACTCCATGCACTTCTGGCCTACATCCCAATTCTTGTATGCATAAATAAATAAAATTAGATTTCTTTATTAAAAAAAAAGTCTGTTTCTCCCTCTTGAATGAAAGCTTTGTATTAACTGAGACTTCACCTTTCTTTTTTCTGTATAGTTTTTCCAGGACTGAGCATACTTATTGATACAGAGTAAGTGCTAAGTAAATGCGTATTAAATACATGATTAAATCCTGAAAGAAAACTATAGGATACAGATGGGATTTAAGGCCAAGATAGTAAGTCAAACCCACAAATTAAAGAATACAACTAAACATAAAGATGGATTCTCTCAACCTACATGTTAATTACTTTGTGGGACTGTCCAGCCACATAAACATGATGGGTAGCCTCTGAAGTTTCATGTCACAAGTAGGACATGCTCACTGAGCACATATTCCCCAAGATGCAGCCCCATATCAGGATGCATAGCAATTGACTAGGGAAGTAGGTGTCAGGCAGAAATTTTTCTGGTCTCCTTGGGCTCATTCTTGGTCCAGTCTTGAACTTCATGTGCTGGTAAAACATGTCTGAGCTATCAACCATGTGGTTCAATTTAAGAACAGTATTACGTTTAAAGAGACATGCAGTCTGAACAAGCAAATAATGTTACTAATATTAACAATCACAGAGCATAATTACTCATGTCTCTCATAAGGCATTAAAGGAATATGCAGATCATAGCCCTCATTAATCCTTTTTGTTTCTCCCATTTCTCACTCTGCCCACACTCTTGTCAGACTCCTTTGTCATCCCTCTCCCTATACACACTCCCCTACCTTGTCTTTTACCACAACCCTCAATGTACTGTTTACAAATACTTTCTCCCTATCCTGTAACTGCCAGTTTGGGCCTGCAAAGGTGATATACTGTGTTCAGTTTAACATCGATAAAGTTTACATTGTCACACCTCCAAATTTTCTCTCCAAAACAATAATGGAAAGATATAGTTATTTTGTTTTTATTTCCCTACTATTTATTATTAATATGATGACAGTCTTCCTATATCCATCAGTAAACAATATTTTCTCTGGGAAATAAAACATGTTTTACTTCCATACGTTGATAACTTTGAAATATATAAATTGTTAAATATCTGCAAAGGAAGGCAGTAATCAATGGCAGTAAAAGAGTATTATTACTACAAAAGGAGCTTTTCTTTTCCCGCAAGTATCAGCAGTTCTTTTATTACTATAATGGTTTTTGAGGTGTGTGTCACATTTAGATAACTATCATTAGTACAAGCGAAGAAAAAATCATACACCTGTAAGTTATACTTATTTCAAAATTTTGATCCCAAAGTAATAGTCTCTCCCTGAAGCAAATTGAATAATTTTTAAAATGATTTGCATTCACCCTACTTTCCTTTAAAATGTAAACCTTCTTCAAACCAAAATATTTCCCTGAAGTGAATCTTTATAATAGTATAGCCACCAAATTCCTTCATCTGCAGAATTTTTTCAGTGGCTTAAATACTATGTTCTCTTCAACAAGATAATCTCTTGAGTAATTCCTCACTCTTCCTGATAAAATCAGAAATGTGTTAATGCATATATGAGTTACCTATTCAGATCACCAGATGAATGAATAGGTGACTAAAACACCCAGGTGAATTTTTTTTAACTAATGGAATCTAAAATAACTGATGAAATAAGAGGAACTAAAAGCAGCAAAAATCATAATGTGTTGGAACATCTTTAGAATCTTGGCATCGGTACTACCTGCCTGCCCTCATCCTCTCCTTGGTATTGCAGAACTAGAAGCCTAAAAGCTACATTTCCCAAAATTCCTGTCAGCAGAATTCCAGGTTAGATTGTAACAGCTAGAGGCACTTGCATAAGACTTAAGAAGCAAAAGAGAAACAGAAACTTTTTTATTGTTTCTCCATTGGAGGCACACAAAGCCACAGATTTTTGCACTTCAATAGATGGGGTATTTAGCTTCTGCCTCTGGGTGTTTTTCTGGGAATCATCTCACTCAGTTCTGAAGGCAGCTGTGAACATAACCAATAATTTCTTACAATTCCAGAGACTTTCTGAAAACTACAACAAAGAGTAGGTACAATATTTCCCTTCAATCTTCTCACCCTGCTAATAATTTTGTAAACATGTAATTACCTTTATTATCTATTTAATTTGAGCTAATTCTATGTACTTAAATTCATCATCTAATATATTGAGTCCTTTTCTGCTCAAGATATCTTGAGTATTTTTTTTCCTGACCAAATTTTGAGTTATACATGCTATAGTATTCTAAGATGGTATAGAGATTGTTAGCAGATCTTAGAGTATGAAGAAAAAGTAATGGCAGTGTGTCCTTAGCTTTATGAGTTGGTTGAGTCATAGTCATCCGAAGCTTCTGTGGTGGTGCTACCTGTTCTATGGGTGCCTCAATAGAAGTGTAACTCAAATGCAAATGTATTGACATGTACTATAGTCACTGTGCTCTTCTTTTCCTGTTAAATAATCAGAACAAGGAGAAAAATCCCTTGGCTCTTACCCTGCAGATGCATAAAACCTAGTAGGGAGGTAATAATAATCTGCATTCAAAAAGTATTGACCAAAACAAGACACAACATCCATCCCAAGTCAGGAAAAGAATGGTTCATTTTCCCTCCTTTTTGTCCATCCATCCCATCCCACCCTACCCTTTTTAATTAGCTTATTCACTAGGTGGCAATCTCTAAGGAAGTTCTTAGTGGAGTAGCAGTTTTTCTGAAGGCAAAGAGGAATAAGCCAAAGCACAAGAAAGTGAACTGGTAAAAGGCCACAGGAAGGACTCTGTGAGCAGACACATCTCTACTTAATAATCATGCGTGAAGGAAACCCCAGATATGAGGGCTGAAATTCTTATCCCTAATGTCTAAGAAAGTTCAGTTTTCAAAATACTAGAAATGGCAGTAAACTGAGTTTCTGAATTCATTTGGAGTGGGTGGGATCTTTCTGCCTTTCTTACCAAGATTTTTCAGATAGTCCAAAAATTCCCCTGAGTACCGGGCAATGTCCCATTCTCCTCAATGAAAAATTTTAAAACCCAAAGAAGATGTCAATTTTCAGAATTAAGATTTTTAATATTTGAATTATCATATTCAAGCAAAAGAAATGTTTTTTTTGTGTGTGTGTATATGAGGCTAAAACATCCTGATACACTCCATTTAACTTAAGAGAAAAACTAGCTCATTTCTACTCACTATATTTGAAATGTACAGAAAGCAGGGAAGATATTTCCCAGAGCTCTCGCAGAGCTCCACCATGAGGAAAGGGTTAACTGTATCCCCTTATAAGAAATATGAACATACCCTTATCTTTAAATATACAGCCATCTAAATTTGGAGACTTTTTCTCATGAATATTTAAGTAATCAGTAAGTAGTAGTAATCATTCTCATTTTATAATTAAAGCAGATGGGTCTTATTTTTAATTTAGGGTGGGGTTTTTCCTCTCTGTTAGGCAATCACAGCAATTCTTGATGAATGTGTGCTTTATCTGGTAAGAAACATCTACCAAAATAAAACGTCACTCTGCTTTGGAAAAAAATTAGTGGGTTAAATCATACAAATTTTTTTTACTGGTAAAATTAAGATGATACATAACTTTTTAAATATTCCTGACTACGGCTATAAAAGTATAGAATATTAGCATACACCTGCATAAACTGAATTCAGCGCCTAACAGTAACATGAAATTGTCTTGTATTCTTGAAAGAACCTCATTCTTGAATGCAGTCAACCTTCACTTTAACTATATTTCCTCCCCACTCTGGAGCCTGTTTTTGTGCACTGTACCTGAAAATTATACATTTAAATAAATACACACTTTTTGTATGCATTCACTCTTAACTACAATAAAGAGTTTTACATTAATTAATCTTTGTCTTAAAAGGTAGTTGAACCAATGTATTTGTAATCATTTTTTTTTTTCCTGTGCTTTAAACAATTAGTTCTAAACCAACTTCCATACCAGGCAATGGCCTCTGGAGTAGGCCATACTTTATATTTAGGAGCAGCTGATAGCAGAGGAAATACCAGTCTCCTTCTTTTTGATTTTGGGCTTTTTGGCTTGGCATCAAGTAGATTCTCCTTCCAGAACAATCCTAGTATGAAGAGTACCCTTTAATATCAAGCTCCACCATTCACTTTTGTCTGCCACTCAGACTTATCACACTTTATTATTCCTGTTGCATACCTGCCTCTCCTGGAAGGTGTCATTCTCCTTGAGAATAGACACCAGGCCTCACATGTTTGTTGCCTCTATACTAGTATAGCTTTTTGCACACAGTAGTATTCCAGAATGAATAACTTCATATACACAAAGATTGCCTAAAATTTGGCTTAAAATAAACCATTCCATCTGCTACTGCTTTTTCTTTGCTCCTCTGAATTTCTCAGGCAAGCCACTTAAAATGAAGCATTTGTCAAATCTTCCAGGCCCATTACAAGATTTTTTTTTTTTTTGTTACTCATCCCTCTGTATTTATCAGTTATTGGATGCCATGTAATTTTTATGTTGGAGAGTTAAGAGAAATATGACTGAAAACATATATTAGAGTTAATACAAATTAAAAACAATAAAACCCAATAATCCCCTTACCCTTTTATGGATTATGCCAAGCTGTTTCCTTGATATATGTTGCAGAGTATGGCATGGGGTTATTCTTAATTACTTTCCCAAACCTTCTTTACTTTTTTTGGTATTACAAATATACCCTGAATGAAATGTAAAGTGGCATCATGAAAATTCATGGATTTTAGAGTCCGGGCCAACTTGGACCAGCTCAGTCTTGGTCAGTTATATCCCTGCACTAAATATATCAATTCTGATCATCTGCTAGGAGGTTGGCCCTTGGTTAATTATCAAGCTAACTGTGATCATCAAGTCATAGCTCCTATTTTCAAAATGTTTGAAACCTAGAAGTAGTGGGAAAGGCATAAAAATGTAAATACAATATACCAGTGCTACAAAAAGGAAACCAGAAGCATAAAGTGATGTTAAATGTGTGCGAATCCAGTGATGAAATATGTGGAATACGCTTTGTACAAATATGAATTGTTGTAGTTCTGTCCTCAGCTTAATAACACAGAACATGGTAGAAACTGGGGATGCCCAGAAGAATCAAATATCTTCCTTTGAAGGAGACATTATATCCAAATAATTCTGAAGAGTATTTGATAGATGCTTCCATTCTTTCTCTTTTTTTTTTTTTTAAAGATTTGTTTATTTATACATACAAGCTGGGGTACAGGCCAGAGGCGTGGGGCAGCGAGAGGGTTCACCAGAGACAGAGCGGGGAGCAGAACAGGCAGATCAGAAATACACTGCTGAGGGGAGCAGCGGGCGAGGCAGGAGAGGTCTGCCGCACCATGTGGGATTCTCCCCGGCTGGGCGTCGAACTCGCATCGCTGCTGCCGACAGCTCCACAGCGCAGCACTCAACCGCTGCGCCACCAGGGAGGCCCTCCATTCTTTCTCTTGAAAAATCTGCCAATATTGGGCCTCCCCAGTGACCTGGGGGTTAAGTCTCAGAGTACCACTGTGATGGCCTGAATTTGATCCCCGGCCAGGGAGCTAACCCACATGGCGCAGCAGACCTCTCCTGTCTCAAACTCTGCTCCCCCAGCTCAACTGTATTTCAGTAGTTTTGCCTGTTCTGCTCCCCACTCTGTTTCTGGTGAATCCTCTCACCTCCCCTCCACCTCTGGCAATACACCCTACTTTTTCTATGCAAAAAAAGAAAATCTGTCAATATTTACCTGCCAAGGAAATCTTCCTCAATTTTATTTCACATCTACAAGAGTACTAAACAAGTTAGAAATATTAATATCAACTATGTTATTGAATAACTGATTTTATTTACTTATTTGACCCAATTGAAGTATTTTAAGACAATAATTGACAGTTTCCATTAATTTTATAGTAAAAAAATATTTTATAGAAGAAAATTATGCAACATATCAGAAAATATTCTTTTGAAGAAAGTTTGTATATAGCAATCAGGAGTTTGGTCACAAAATAGAAGCCAGCCTAAACAGTTCACTCAGAAATAAATTTAATAAAATGAGTTAGAGGCTTATAAAAACCAGTTAGAGAATTGGTCAATAAATGTCAGGAAAAGATTTGTATGGTTTTCAGGCAAGCAGGAAATGCAGGTTTATAGGCTCCCCCCACCACCGGTGAGCTCAGCTGCCCTCAGTCTCTTTAAAGCGGGTGATTCACAAGAGGATGCTGGGAAGCTCCTGGCAGGATTTCACATATGGCCATCTGTTAAAACCCATGAACCTGCCTGCAGGAGCAATAATAGCTTCTGCTGTTCTTCCACCTTCCAAATCTTGCACAAGAGCCTCTGATGGATGAAATATAATCCAGAACCCCACTGGCATAGGTCTGAAAAATTTTTATTACCAAGAATTCAGGAGAAAGCTTAGGAGGAAAAAAATGGTACTGAGTTTCCATCAGGCCATCTGGCACATCTCTTAAATACCAAGACTCTCACCTATTTAGAATAATTTTCCCAAACTCATGTATTTAGATATTTATAAAATTAGTCCTTGAATTATTTCAAATCGTGTGCCACCCTTTGAAGATCCATATGTGTTGCTCCTTTATATTCTCTCATTTTGTACTTATTGGAAAAGGAAGAAAGAATAGGCAAGCTGAAAATACTTTCTCAATGAATGCATATAATGGAAATATTTAACTGCTCTAATAAGCTGACTTAGATAAATTAATAAATGCTTAGTAAATTTTCCCTCTGGCATAATCTTATACAGAAGCTCCTAATAAATTTTTAGACAATATTAAATTTTATTCAAGTGTTGTGTACACATTTAGAACAGTACTCAAATTTTAAAAGTTAATAACTATAATGTATATTAATTGTTAATGCCCTGCAATAATCATAAAATAAAAATACAATACGGGAATACATGTAGATAAGTGCTGGCTCCTTGTGCAACATTATCTAGATTCAGGTCCATTTCCAGCCCTGCTAGCCATGGCTCTATGTCTGTTTTTCTCATTTGCAAATACCTGTGGGTATTTGCATTATAAAATAAGTTAATAAACTTTAGCTTTTTGGAACTGTTTGCCTCATGGTAAACATGTGCATGGTAAACATTTCCACTGTGATTCATAGAAGTAAATATGCCGTATCTGCCCTTGAATCCTTTCACTTAACAAACATTTATTAAGCATCTTCTGTATGCTGGGTACTGTTCTAAACCCTGGCAATAAAATAGTATTCAAGATAAAGACTCCACTATTCTAGTAGAAAAAATAGAAAACAAGTAAGCAGTAATATGTCAAAAACAATAAACACTGGGAAGAAAAATAAAATCACGTTAAAAATAAAACCATGTAAAGGGATACAAAATGATGGTGGCCATTATTTCAAATAGAATTGTCAGGAAGGCCTTTCAGAGAAAGTAATAGTTGAACAAAGATTGATTGATTGATTGATTGATTGATTGATTATTGTTATTTATAGCTTTTACACTGTGTATTCCCCTTGGGTAACCCACCACCAATTCATCCGTGACCCATCCCCGTAGTTCCTTGTGCTTTTTTCTACTCCATTTTGTGCCCTTATCCTCCCCCTCCCTCGCTGAGTGTCTCTCTCTTATTTGGTTTCCCTATAGTCCTGTTATAAGTGAAACGATTCGATATTTTTCTCTTTTTTTTCTGGCTTATTTTGCTGAACATGATCCCTTATAGTGCCATCCATATCGCTGCAAATTGCATGTTTTTATCTTTTTTGAATGCTGAGTCATATTCCATTGTGTATATGTAACACATCTTCTTGATCCAATCATCTATTTTTGGACATCTGGGTTGTTTCCATACCTTAGCTATTGTAAACAGTGCTGCAGTGAACATACGGGTGCATGTATCCTTTTGGGTTTGTGTTTTTGTGTCCTTTGGGTGGATTCCCAAAAGTGGTATTGCTGGGTCGTATGGAAGCTCCATTTTTAGCAGTTTGAGGAATCGCCATACAGCTTTCCATAGAGGTTGGACCAGTTTGCATTCCCACCAGCAGTGCAGAATTTCTGAATTCCTTTTTCTCCACATCCTCACCAGCATTTGTTGTTGCCTGTATATTTAATGTGCACCATTCTCACTGGTGTGAAGTGGTATCTAATCATTGTGGTTTTGATTTGCATTTCCCTGATTGAGTGATGTTGAACCTTTTTTCATGTACCTGTTGGCCATTAGCTTATCTTCT
Organism: Scalopus aquaticus; assembly: GCA_004024925.1. Taxonomy (NCBI): domain Eukaryota; kingdom Metazoa; phylum Chordata; class Mammalia; order Eulipotyphla; family Talpidae; genus Scalopus; species Scalopus aquaticus. The sequence goes on along the minus strand of PVIJ01006413.1, from coordinate 56,954 downwards.
TTGGAGAAGTGTCTTTTTAGCTCTTCTGCCCATTTTTTGACTGGATTGTTGGCTTTGTTTTTGTTGAGTTGTGTGAGCTCCTCGTAGATTTTTGTTATCAGTCCTTTATCGGTTGCACTGTGTGCAAAGATCTTCTCCCAAGTAGTAGGGTGTCTGTTAGTTTTGGTTAATGTCTCTTTTGCTGTACAGAAGCTTTGTATTTTGATGTAATCCCAGCTGTTTATCTTGTCCTTCACTTCCTTCGCTTTGGGGGAATGTGTCTTTAAAGATTTTGCTGAGATGTATGTTTGTAGCATTTTGTCTACATTTTCTTCTATAAATTTTATGGTTTCAGGTCTTATATCCAGGCTTTTTTATCCATTTTGAGTTGGCTTTTGTGCAGGGTGTGAGGTAGTAGTCTAGCATTTTTTTGCTTGTAGCTGTCCAGTTTTCCCAGCACCATTTTATTGCATAGACTGTCCTTGTTGCACTGCATTTTCTTTGCTCCTTTGTCAAAGATTAATTGTTCCTAGATATGCGGCTTTATTTCTGAGTATTCTATTCTGTTCCATTGGTCTTTGTGTCTGTTTTTGTTCCAGTATGAACAAAGGTTTAAATGAAGTGAGAAATTAGGCCATTACATTATTTAGGTGAAAAATGTACTCTGAATCAATAGCAAGTACAATGTTACTTAGGCAGAAGTGTGCTTGGCATACTCAAGAATCAACATATTGACTGGCACAGCTGGAGTAGAGTGAACACAAGGGAAAGTAATAGCAGATGAGATTGGAGACACAGTCAGGCATGGTAGGGTAGGATGAAGTGAGAGAGGCCTCACACTGTAGGAACCTATGAACTATTTTAAATGCCTCCTTCACCTCAACCTAGTTCCTGCCTTGAGCCAAATGGCCAAATCATGCAGAATCTTCTAAGTCATTGTAAAACTTTTGAATTCAAAGCCCTTACCAGGCCTACAGTTTGGTGTTTGATCTAGCTACTATTCAAATGTATCTTCTACCACTCACTTTCACTAACTGCATTACTACTCCCCTAACCTTTCCCTAGAACTTCAAATACCAAGCACACTCCTATCTGTAATTGAGTACTATTTGGCTATAAAAAATGAAATTCTGCCATTTACAACAACATGGATGGACTTAGAATTATGCTTAATAAAGTCAAACAGAAAGATAAAATCTATGCAACTTCACTTGCATATGGCATATAAAGAAAACCACCAAACAGATGAATTAAATAAAATTTTAAAAAACTTCTACAATATCAGAACAATTAGTGATTACCAGAAGAGGAGGAGGAAGGGAAATGGATAAATTAGGGAAAAGAGAGTCAATGGCCTGGTAAAGAAAGGCTAGAACTGAACTTGTAGTGGTAAACTTAATGTCCTCTGTACTCATGTTGATTCTCTATGATGCCCACCTAAACTTTATATAATAAGACAATGATACTTCAATCAAAAAGATGAAATTTCCTTTCTCTTCCTTGCCTCCCAAGAGAACTACCAAATAGATGGAAATTTCCACAATTTTAAAATAAAAATGATTTTTTACCTTTGGTCAATTAAATTCTTAATTTTTTACATATTTGTATATCCATGGTTTCCTAAATAACTCTGTTTAAAGATGTGTTATTTTTATATACTTTTTAGTTCAGTTGGATAATGTTTTAGTAAGGCATTTCATGTTTATGTTTATGAGTAAAGTGGGCATCTTTTCTTGTGCTATCATTATCCAGTTTTAGAATCAAGCGTAGGTTAACTCAGCTTGGCAGATTTTGTTATTTTGTTGTTTTGTTGTTTTATATTCTAAGAAAAAAGTATAAGCTTAAAATTAACAGCTTATGAGAGATTGGTAGAGCTATAGCCCAAGTTTCATAAAGGAGAGACTTTCAATACCATTTCTATTTATTTATATGTTTATTAGTATATTTAACTTTGTATTTCTTTCAATTTTGTGCATTTTTATGTTTTTCAAGTATGTATATATTTCATATTGTATTTTAACTTGATTCAAGTATCATTGATTTAATCTTCTATTTTTAATCTCTGTGCAATTATACTTTTTCTCTTTTTCATTCTGTATTCTGCCTATTTGCATGCCATTTAATTCCTTTTTTCAAATCAGTCTTGCCAGAGGTCTTCATATCTCATTAATCACTTGAAAGACCTGTTTTAGGTTTAGTTTATCTCTGTTGTTTTTGCTGGTATTATTTGTACTGTATTTCATGGATCTCTGCCTCTTCTTATTTCTTTTCTTCCGCTTATTTGGGCTTACTCTATTGGCCTATTTCTAACTTCATGAATTGAACACTTAGTTGGTTTGTTTTTAATCTTTCTCATTTTTTAACAGAATTTTTAAAGCTATAAATCAGCTCCTCCCTAGTGCTGTTCTAGCTATTTATGTAGGGGGGAAAATAGCATAATGTATATCCATAAAGAGCTTGCTCTGGGCAGAGAATGTAATAGTCAAGGACTGATAGTAAGCAAGACATCTCCCAGATCCCTCATCATGAACAATCATTTATCATTAATGTAAGGTATGAAGCAATATGAAGTTGAGAATGAAAAAGTAAGCAGTGATTAGGTTTACCCATCCATACTATTGGGTAAAACGGAAAAGATGCAAGCCGGAGGTAAGACGTATACTAACTCGGCTTTCTAGATACTGAAATTTTGCTCAGTAGAACCGCAGGCTTATCCTTATTATTACTGAGGCCTTAGTAAAATATTTAATTGATTTATTCACTCTCTTTACATAATTGGAAGAATTACAATTATGTTGCAACCATTATATTACATAATTGTTAATGTCTTTTGAGTCTCGGTGAGATTGAATGAGATCCTACCATATGACAGGCCCAGTGTTAAGCATTGTGTTCTATCTATAACATCTCATCTAGAACACTGACTCTCCTTTCTTAAATATCTTATTTCTAACAAAACATTTGAGCTCTTGTTAATTTTCTTGTAAAAAAAAAAGGAAAAAAGACATCTCCATATCCTTGCAATAAACCTTATAATATTTTAGAGCCACATTGAGTGTTATACTGCTCCTTATAACAAAATTAATTGATAGAAGTAGGAATGGGACAGGAAATGCCAATTTTCTAACTGAGGAATTCAGTGGGTAATGGTACCACTCACTGCAATAGAAAACATGTAAGAAGGAGTGAATTGGGGAAGGAAAACTAGTGAATTGGGGAAGGGAAACTAGTTGGGTTTTCTTAAACCCAAATGGAAATATATAGTACTTGGTCATTACATATGCATATCTACTTCTGATTACAATGGGATTATGTCCCAATAAACCTGTAGTAAGTTGAAAATATAAATAACAAAATGCATTTAATGTGCCTAACCTACCCAACATTGTAGCTTAGCCCAGTCTGACTTAAACATACTAAGAATACTTACTTTATCCTAGATTTGGGCAAACTCATCTAACACAAACCCAATTTTATAGCAAAATGTTGACTATCTTTACTATTTATTGAATTACATGGCATGACTGTCTGAAAGCTGTGACTTGCTGCTGCTTTCCAGCCTCACAAATGTGTCATTTACTGTATTGCTTGTCCTGGCACTTTCACATCATTGTAAAGTCAAAAAATCATTAAGTCAGAAACCATCTGCATAAGTCTAGACCTCCGAAGAAATATTTAAGCTAGAGAAGACTTTGGAGTCACATTCCAACAGAAGTCCATTAAAGGCATGAGAATGTGTGCTCTCACCTAGGGAAAGTATACAGAAAGAGAACAGTATAGGACCAATAACTGCCTTCTCCTAAATAGTAGTCCTAGTTCTCACTTTCCATTTCCCACACTTGTTTATTCTGTTTATTCTTTCACCTTAGACTAAGTAGTACAATGTGTTGAAAGTTTGAAAATATTTTGTTAATCTTCAGTTATATGACTATGCTGTTGAACTTTTTATTACACAAGATAAGCATTCTTCTTCAGTGTTTCCCAATCCATCATCATCTGGTTATTGTTTATTTACACCTGAAGTGAATTTTTTTTGAGGGCCTAAAATACGCCTACTATTGTTCTAAATATCAGAAATATAAAAGCACAGAAAGTAGATAAGTTTTCTGCCTTAGTGGAGCTTACATTCTCCCAATCTGTGATCTCTTCTCCATTTAGTGTCTGAATTTGCATCTTTCATTTAACATACATATAATAGATGGATCTTTCAAACTTTTTTCTTCTAAAAACGTTCATTCCTATCAACTACCTACACATGTTCCCAAATCTACTTTTCATTTTCATTTTGTTTCAAAGTCTCTGGACCAAAATTAAGTGAAAACAACTAATTCTGAAAAATGAATCATTGTTAAAATAAAACCTTATGAATATTATCATCCTTATTTTAGATATTAAGAAACCGAGTCTTTAAGATGTGTAATATCTCCCTAAAGGAACATGTATTTTAAATGGAAGACTAATCAGTAATAAAAGTTTTCTATCTTTGAAATCAGTGTTTGTGGCATTCTTCTGTGGTAAATATGTAATAGGAACAGTGAGGAGCAACCTTTGAAATTTTGTCTGTCCTGGTAGGGAATGCTTATACCCATCCTGAAAATGTATCCATAGAAATCAGAAGAGACTTATAATTTCCAGTGGTCTCAGTCACTTGGGTAAAATCCACTTCCCAGTCTTCATCAGGGCATACATGCTCTGATCATGAATTGCAGTAGCTTTGGGGTTTAAGTCTGTGTAGGGGTTATTCTTGGTACATAAATGGCACTATAGAACCACTGTGTGCAATCAAGGGCCCTTTAAATATGGGCATACAGACCCTAAAAAGGCATCTTTTCCATAGTGGGTCCCTCATGTAGATGTTTCAACACTGTTTAGACGAAGGTTCCTGCGAGGAATATCTCATGTGAGTTCAGTCTCCAAGTAGAATTGGAGTCAAAGTTAGTTAATCCCCATTCACATGCCCTTTCCTCATCTGAGTTAGTGTATTTTGGAACAAACTGAGATAAGTTGATGAGAGGGATGATTACCCCTGCTGAACAAACCAAGGAGCTATCTTAGCCCCATGGTCAGCTGCTCTGTTGTCTTTTGCAATTTCAGATCCACCTCTTCAGTGGCTGGGATAATGCATCATTGCTACGGTTGATGGCAAAGCTGCTGCTTTCAGTAAAGGAGGATCAAGTAGTGTTGAGTGGCTTTGTTGCCTGTAAGGAGGCTTCTTTCCTTCCACTTGGAACCATGTGCATGTACAACCATGAAGGAAATACTTTGAGTGAGTACATAGGTTTACTTTCTAACCCTGAAAAAGTCCCAGGGCTTGGGTAAGAGCTGTCAGTTTGGCCTTCAGGGCCAATGTCCCTGCTAGGAGGAACTTGAGTTCTTTAGTGTCATGAAGCATTATTACTGCACATCTCTTATGTCATCAGGCTTGTTTCATAAAACTGCTTCCATCTGTAAACAGCTTCCACTTTGGATCTGGAAGGGGTTGGTCAGACAACCCTAGTTGGCTGAGATACACTGTTTCAATGGTTTCTAAATAGTTGAAGGTTAAGACTGTCCTCAGTGCGCTCTGCATTGATTGGGAGCAAGGTGGTTGGATTTAAAGAGTTAGTTATTCAATGGCTGCACACTAGGATTATCTAATAGAACTGCTTGATATTGACCTATGCACCTCACAGTCAACTAAAGTCCACCCTTCTGTTCTAATAATATCAAAATCTGGTATGGTACATACACAACAATGGGCTGACCTAAAGTAAACTTTCTCTACTTTATGCCAGTCACAAGTGGGAGCTATAGCCCGTAAACACAGAGACCATTCCTTAGTGGGATAGTCCAGTTGTTTGGACAGGTATGTGATGGGCTGCATTTCTGATCCTAATAACCAGGTTAACAGTCCCAGAACGACTTCCTGTCTCTTGTGGACATAGGGTTGGAAAGGCTTCCTGGAAGTCTGGCAGCCCAAAAGCTGATTCTGAAAAAAAGTTTTCCCTCTATATTATCAAAGGTTTGTTCACATTCAGGAGTCCAAAACAAAGCTTTGAAGTCTTTGACCAGCAGTGTATAAAATTTCCTTTGTCTCCACATTATTTTTTCTAGTTTTGTTTTTTAATGTGGGCAATTCTCACTGTTTTTAGTGGCATCTCAATGTGGTTTTGATATGCATTTGCCTAATTATTCATGCACTTCTTGGTTTGTTTGTTGTGGATTAAATGCCCATATATATGTGGGCTTATTTCCAGACATTCAGTTCTATACTAATGGTCAGTGTGTCAGTTTTTGTTACAGTACCATACTGTTTTGACTACTATAGCTTTGTAGTATAGTTTGACATCTGGGACTTTGCCATCTCTGTTCTTTTTTCCCAGGATTGCTCTGGTACCTTGGTATTTTTTGTAATTCCATATGAATTTTAGTAATCTTTACTCTATTTCTTGAAAAGTATCTTTGAAACTTTAATAGGAATTGTAATTAATCTGTGTATTACTTTGGATAAGATAGCCATTTTAATAATGTTGATTCTTCCAGTCCATGAACAGGAAATATCTTTCCATTTCTTTATGACTTTTTCTGTTTCTCTCCAGAATGTCTTACACATTTGATTGTATAGATCTCTTACCTTCATTGTTAAATTTACATCCTTTTTGATGTGATTGTAAATGGGATTTTTTTTTTCAATTCTCTTCTAGTTCCTTGTTTGCATGTAAAACACATCCAATTTTTGTGCACTGTTTTAGTAGTCTACCACTTGAATATACTGACTTCTCTCTTTCAAACTCAAATTTCTTTAGAATTAGTTATTAGTTTCAGATTCCCCAAAAGCAGGAAAATGCACAGTAGGTATTTTTTCAGAGTCCTGTGCCAACGCAGATGATAATCTCAAGTTTGTGGCAAAACTCCTCAGGTTGTTTTCCTTCAGTCTGTATGAGTGGTAAAGAAAACTATACCCTGTTTTATATGACTACTTTCAACTCTAACTTCAATATTGAGTACAGTTTACATACTAACACATAGGCAATGTATAATTACACACAGGTAATGAACAATTAATCCCTGAACCCTATTTTTCTCCTTACCTTTTAATCCCTCATTTGTGTACACACAGCCTAATAATCAAAGTTCAATGAAACTTAAGATCTATTTTAGTAAGTTTCTATTTTACGGTAAATTGTTTGTTACCAAGGAAATTTTTGTATTTTAAATCCTTAAAATGAATATGACCTTGAAGATAAGGTTATAGTGTAATATTTGCTGATATAGAGCAATATAAAGCATATATAGTTCATTCCAAAATACCATATTTATCAATAGATATCTATATTTTTATCAACCCATATGAAGAGAAAGAAAAACAATTTAAAAACTAAGGTTTTTGCAGAGATGATCTCTGAACAGTAGAAGCCTGAGTTACACCATTTTCTATTTGCGTGTATTTCTAATATCCATGTAATATGCACTGAACAAGTGATTTAATTCACTTTAAGTACTGTTTTAAAAAAATCATATTGCAAAGCCTCCCATTTAATACCTTGAAAATAACTATTAATTCTTAAGTGTTACTTAGTTTCAAAATACAGCAATTACAAAAAAGTAAAATCATATTCTTGGCTTTTTGCCACAATCAGAAAGGTCTGAGTTCCATAATGTGGTATTTGTACAATATATACACCTCACGAGCATCTTTCAAGAATGAGGAGAATGCATAGTGCAACATTACATATTAAAGCAATAAAATGACATTCAAATAAGGTTTCAGTGTTAAGCAGATGAAATTTCATTCAAATATTTCAAAGGAATAATGATTTGAGCTACAATAAAGCTGCATATGTCTTTAATAATATAATTACAAAAAATCCACTCTGCTTTCTAATTTTTAAATTGCATATATAATAACTACCTGAATGTTTCACTTTTTAAAAAATATTAGACTATTCTACTTCTGTTCTCTAAAGTATTTGATATTCAAGTTCCACCTGGAACTAGCTAACATGATTTTTATATGACAAGTTTTAAATATTCATGATTAAAAAAACCCAGGAATTTCAGTGTCAATGCAGAATAAAGAAGTATTGGCAAAGTGTGGACAACATAAGGAATATATCACTTTGATATCATGGCACATTATAGCTTTTCAAGGAGCCACAGGTTACTAACAGTAGATGCAAGCAACCAGTCTCCTATTTTTATTCTATACTGAAAGAAAAACAAACTTTCTTTCTTTGATGTATAAGAGCCCTGAGGCATACAGGACCTTGTTCACAAAGTGTAGGTGAATTTCCCCCCTGTAATTGCCTACTCTAAATATAAAAATATATGGAAAGTAAATTTTCAAGGATATATATTCAATTCAGAAAAATTTAATCTAGTGAATATTTTATAGATTTCCTTTCATCATGAGTATTATCTAAAAAATTTTAAAAGACATACTAAAGTTCAGTTTCCCATGGATGCATGACCAACAGGTGAAGCTGACCCAAAAATGTTACAGAATTTCAATGAGCAAGGCATTTGGTAAAACAAAGGGGGGGAAATGACCATGTGAAAATAAACATGGGGACATTTGAGATCTGGAACCTTTCATATGGATGAATTTAGATTGCACTATGTTCAATATTCCAACTTTTTAATGTTCTGACTGTAATAGCCCCATTTTGAGAACTTAGCAAGAAAAAATATATCAAGTGTGCAGTGAATAGCATTGAACTAAACTGAATCCATATCCCTGTTTTACTCCAACCAAGTAAATTTGACCATGTTTTTTGCCAGAGTCATCTGGATGGGGGGGTGAGAGGGACAGGCATGGATAAAATGCTAGGGAAATTTGTTATTACTATGTTGAGAATGAATACTAAATGAAATATTCTAGGCAAAGAACAATATCAACAAAGTGAAACCCCAGGCTACTGAATGGGAGAAGGTAATTGGTAGTCATGTATCTGGTATGGGATTAATAACCAAAGTATATAAAAAAACTCATTTAATTTGTAGCAAAGAACTTGATTAAACAGTGAACAGAGGATCTGAGTAGTCATTTTTCCAAGGAAGAAACACAGATGGCCAAAAATGTACATTAAAAAATGTTCAACATCACAAATTATCAGAGAAATGCAAATCAAAATCTCAGTGAGATATAACTTCACTGTGAATCCTTGCACAATGTTGGTGAGAGTCATAAAGATATAATGTAATTCATGACAACTACAGTTAATAATACTGTATTGTCTAGTTGAAAGTTACTAAGAGAGTAAATCTTAAAACTTCTCATCACAAGAAAAAAATTGTAACTGTGCACAGTGGCAGATGTTAACTAGGCTTATCATTTCTCAGTATATCCAAATACCAACCCATTATTTATGTTGTATACCAGAAAATAACATAATGTTATTTATCAATTACACCTCAACAATTTTTTAAATGGAAATATTTTCATAAAATAGGATCACTGGCTCAGAAGACATAGCCTTGGTCTGCCATCCCAAAATCTTGTCCACAGTCCTGTTCTTTATTCCATCTCTTTTGGATGTCAGAGCTCTCACTCTCTAAATGTGAGTCTAAATATATAGCCTCAACCCCACTGCCTTCTCCTTTCTTTCAAGTCAAAAGGATTGAAGAAGGAAAGAGCTTAGTATAGCAATTCCTTAACTAACATGATTTCATGAATGAAGTTTCATTTTAAAGTTGATAAGAAAAAAGAAATCCCAGTTAACATTGAGTGAAACAACATTATTTGAGGACATGGACTCACTACATACATTGTGTCACCATTTCTAAGAACCTATTAATGATGAGTGGGCATTTACAGAATTTAATAATTGCCATATTTGACTGATCCAAAAGCATACTCATTTTGTTCATATTTTAATATCACTGAAATCATTTGTCACTTTATAATCACTGTAGGCCAGGCTCATGAACATAATTGTTCAGATTGTTTGTTTTGTTATTACTTCAATTGATTTAGTTGCACTATTGGTACTAGAATGTAATTAGCATTTAAAATGTCTTCAAAAATCAAACTATGATTCATCATTCAAACTAAGTTATATGTGCAAAAAGACATAGAAAGAGGAGTGGGGGAAATAAGTAAATGTTCATTATCAGAGAAATGATTGCAAATTCATATTTTCCTGAAAAAGGGGCAACTAATAAGAAGAATCCCACAAGTGGATAAAGCTGTGATGCATGATAATATTTCTCTAAATTGAATTACCCAAGGATCTTATTTAAACATGCAGATTCTGATTCAGTGAATCTGGGGTAGGCCAGACATTCTATATTTCTAATGAGCTCTCAGAAGATGCTGATGTTACAAGGTGCTGATGAACCAAGCAATGCAAATGAAGGTGGGCTAATTTGCCACTGCCCTCCAAATAAGGAAAATCTCAAAGCAATGAAAAGCTGGTGTGATCAATTTATAAATTGCAAAGGACTACTTACTATTAGTCATAAACTTCCTGCTGACTTTGAAAAGAAGCTCCTACCTTCCAGCTACTTGTGATACAATGGAGGAAAAAAGTGTAACTATGAGTGGTAAATAGGAAACAATCAGTATCGAAACTTATAAAATGGCTCTCAATAGAGCACTTTTTATTTTTTCTTTGTATTAACTCACACGTTAACATTTCGTTTGTTGATTTTTGGCATGTTTCAAGTGCATAGATCTCATCTCATTGAAAGCAATGTCGTTATGCCTTTTAGTCTCTAAGATCTTTTAAATTATTTATTTTAACTGAGATGGCATTAGGATACCACCACACGGTATCTCCACTGCAGTGTGCTCACCACCGAGTCACCCATAGTCACTTTTTAAACAAACACTGTCATCAATGCTTTTGATGGCTGATGGTGATACTGTGTTGAAAACACAGGTCAATAACTCTAAATTTAAAAAATGATTCTATAGATTTCTGTATGTGAAGAGCTTTAAAAATATTTTAAACAATGTTCTATTGTTTCCATTTTAAAATATGGACAGGAATGATGTCTGATATGTTGAATTTATGTTTAAGTGAGTCTAAAATTTTCTTTCCATAAATGTAAAATAAAGGGTCTAAGTTCTAAAACATTGCATCAAAACTGCCAGAATTTTTCCCTTAGTGCTACAGTACATTTTTTTTCTCAGTAACAGTGTCCTGGATTTGATAAAACGGCAGAATAACAGCCAAACAGCTTCCTCACCTCTACTCCCACAAGCAAACCTACATATACACGCATGCACGCACGCGTGCACACACACACCACTCAAATTGTATTTGAAATAAAATGAAAGTATAGAAAATCATCATTAAATGATTAGGATCATTTTCTGTAAAAAATGATAATCCACCCCCAAAAACATCCTTTAAATTGGTGACTATTAAATTTCAGATTGTACATAGGATTAGTATATAATGTCTGCAGATAAGGGCTATTAGAACACATAATCAAATCAATTTTGTTTTCTCCCTTATGAATAAAGAATATATTAACAAAAAGAATCAAGAGGAAGAATGGGAAGAAGTCTATGAAGAAATAACACCCAGGACAAGCCAGAGGAGGCTTAGAAATAAGTGCCCAGTTCCTCTCACAGTATCACCAAGTGAAGACATATGTAATGACATTCAGTCATAAAATACATTCCTCCTAGACTGGTACCAATGTCACCAAACATCCTTCTGATGATAATTTGTCTTTTCTTGTATTTTTGCTGAAAGTGAATTTGCTCACAGCCATACATACTACTCTACCTGAAAGTTAGATTTTTTAAATTAGTAAATATGCTAGAACACTGGTTAGTGCATCAGTCTCTTAGGTGTTCAGTTTGGTAAGAATGGATGGATGTCAACAAAGGGCAAGCTAAAAAATTAATTTCTAGGCCTGCAGAGCAAAGAACCAGGGCCAGTAATGTGGCAACCTTATGAAAAATGATTACAACCTTGCCTAAGTCACTAGCCGACTTCTCAAGTGTTTACTTCCCTAACTGCAACACTTACTACAATTCACTTAACAAAAAAGAAAGTGGCAAAAGTAGCAGTAGACTAGATTTTATATATCACTTTTTGACTGCTGACTTATTCCCCAGAGGTATTTTCTTAATCAAAAGCTATTCTATTTTCCTACATTTTAGTTCAGTTACCCAAAATATTATCAGCCTGTAACTAGTTTATAAATAATTATGAAACTATTCACAATCCCCATGTGAGTCTCCTTAAGATAAAATGAAGCATAAAAATTTACTATGCTATCTTATCTAAACCAAATCTATTATTATATACTTCACAAAAGACATATTGAGAATTTATCTGTTAATATAGATAGAATACATAGGTTAAATGGGTAAATACAAAATGAAACATATCAATACCCTAGTTTTCAAAAAGTAGTAAGAAACATTTACACTAATATTTAAGATCAATGATTTCAAAGTGGAGTTTTTTCTATGTAAGTTGTGGTAATTGTCTAAAAATCAGTGTCTCTCAAACTTTAACATGCATGAGAACTAAAACAGATTTCTGGGTCCCAGTGAAGAGTTTCTGATTTGGTAGGTCTGGAGAATTTCTATTCCTGCTGAGGTTTTAGTTGCTGCAGATGCTACTGGTCTGGGGTCCATACTTTGAGACCCCCTGGCCTAATCATTCAATGAAGAAAAGATAAGGAGCACACGTTTTGTAAAGGATTAAGCAAAGAAATAGGTAACTAATTCATATAATAAGAATAAGGGATGACATTAAAGGAATCACAATGCTACAGAGCAGGAAATCAAAGAAGCAGCTAGATAGGTGATTGTAGTGGCAGGAAAAACATCAGGAGCACGGGTTCGATGTGGAGCTGCACAGATGGGTCACAAGGAAGAGTTCTGGAGTCCTCAGTGGATTTTAGGCTTTTTATTGGTCTCTTCCAGAGAGACAACCAGTGCAGGGCAGGTAGGGTGGCCAGCCTCCCATTCCCCCGGCAAATCTTCACTCCCTTGGGCTCTCTGGCAGTGCCTCGTGGCCTCTGCTTCTCCTCTGTCGCCACCACTACTGCTACTGCTACTGCTGCTGCTGCTGCTGCTGCTGCTGCTGCTGCTGCTGCTGCTGCTGCTGCTGCTGCTGCTGCTGCTGCTGCTGCTGCTGCTGCTGCTGCTGCTTATAAGCCCAGTCTCTGGCCCAGGTGTGCCCACTCACGCATGCCCACACCCTACTCCAGGTGCCCGCCATCAGGCATGAGCGTAGGCCTGCAGAGGTCCATCACTGGGGGGAGGGTGGAAAAACCTGACAGTTCTCACTTACCTTACAATCCACCCCCTCAGGGTTTTTTGCCATACAGTGATAAAGAAGATGAATTTGTTTTTAAGTAGTGTAATAGTAAAATGATCATAAGACATTACAAATTAAACATCCAAAAGTCTGTAGGAATCATGAGGCTGTAATCCAAGGCTGAAACAGATTCTGGCTTCTAAATATAGATCTAATAATCTTTCACAGTAGATTCTCAAATTGCTATATATTGCATTCATCTCTCAAACTTAAGAGACCGATAAAGTTTTCACCTGATAAATTTGAGTGTTGAAAAGTGATATCCTCAGGTCAAAGATTAATTTGCTTTGTGCTTACTGACTTTTATTATTGAGATAGCCAACAGCAATTTTGTATAAACCAACAACCACTTTCATTAGTAGTTGGATGTATTTTTTACTAAAACTAACAGCATCCTGGTATAGCTCAACAATTCCTAAAACAGTCGGTTCAGATCATATTTAAATGTAGAATATAGAAATCAAAAGAATCCAGTTAAGAGCAGCTTAGCTAGGGAACTAACCATATATAGAAAATCTTCTTTACAAATTGCACTATTAATCTCCTTACATAACAGTAGATCATGATGTTCAATTAACTGAAGTGCCTTCAGTTAGCTCAGTAAATGATAAAAAATAAATAAATAAGCAATCATAGTCCGTAATGGAAGCTAAGCTAATCAACTTTTTAAAAAAATATGGAAGAATGAAAAAGTTCAGTTACCCCATCCATATTCACATAACAAATCTATCACTATCCTATTACTGTTTATAAAATACTAACATAAGGATTTTTTTCAAAACATTTATTCTATTAGTCACAGTCTAAACCAATATAGCATTCATTAGTCACAGATGCCACTGGTTATTAACAATTTCCTGAAGGCATTTTTACCCTTAATATCTGTTACACTTACTGCTCATGCATTTTAATTATAGAGTAAAAGCAATGCAAATAACATAATCAAAGAAAGAGAGAACATTTCTACTACAGAAATGCTATATTTAAAATCACTTCAGTTTCTGAAATTTTTCATGTTAGCTGAGTAACATTGCATTTATTCTCATTACACCTGCGGGTGACTAAAAAAAAACAAAACTAAATACTCTAAATTTGTCATCACATAAAATCACCCTGGCAAATATTTCCAAATTCTGTTATACATATTTTATGAGGGAAAATTTCCTCTAAGTATAAGTTGCTATAAATCTACTTTATAGGATCATTAAATATTCAATGTCCTCAACTCAAGAAAAATAAATATATTTGGAAGATTTCTTTGGATATTTGTTTTTTGAGCTGAATGTTTTGCTAACCCTACAAAAATGAAAAGAATGTAAAATCAGTGTCTTTGGCCTTTTTGGAAATTATATGTACTAGGAACTACATTTTATGTAGAGAAAAACTGTATTTCAAACTTATCATAAGCATTGATTTCTCAACAGAGCCTTAGTCTCCAATTTACTTTCCACTAATACCTAGGCAAGCTCATCAGCATGTCATCTATGCTAATATAACATTACTGACATACATTCATTTATAGGAATGTGTGCATACCCCTTCTCTCTCTTAAGAATATATGTAGTGGTATAGCCACTATGAAAAACAGTATGGAAATTCCTCAAAATAGACATAAGAATAGACATAACATATGATTCACTTTGGGGTATTTATCCATAGAATAAGAAAACACTACTTTGAAAAGATATATGCACCCCTCTGTTCGTTGCAGCATTATCTTCAATAGGCAAGATATGAAAACTGCCTTTGTACCCATCGACAGATGATTAGATAAAGAAGATGCAGTATATATAATCAATGGAATACTCCTCAGCTATTCAAAAAGTGAAATCCTGCCATTTGTGACAACATGGGTGAACCTAGATGGAATGATGAAATGTGTCCATTTTCAACAATTGAGGGGATTTCTGAGAATTATGTACAGAAAAGTATGTCGGGATGATAAAACTGAATACTGACTATTTACATAGCAAACAATTCGATAATTTAAAGTACTTTGAAAAACTAGTGGACATCAGGGACCTCCCTGGTGGCACAACGGGTCAAGTCGCAGCACTATGAAGCTATTCAGAGCCACTGAAACACGAGTTCCATACCCAGTCAAGGAGTTTCCCACATGGTGCGGCAGACCTCTCCTGTCTCCCCGCTGCTGCCCTCAGCAGTGTATTTCAATCAGTCTACCTGTTCTGCTCCCTACTCTGTGGTGAATCTTCTCACCACCCCACACCTCTGACCCACACCCCAGCTTGTATGCATAAGTAAATACATCTTTAAAAACCAAAAACTAGTGTACATCAATAAACATCCTGAGGGCTCTGAGACTAAGAGGAGGTGGGGAGGAAAAAGGACAGGGAATATAAGGATGGTGGTGGAGAAAAATAAATAATAATAAGTAAATAAATGAATAAATAGAAACCTTTTCATCAAATCTAAAACACCATTTGCTGTAAATTACACCGTAATCTTATGCATGCTTCTCTTAACCTACAGTCTAAGATAAAGTCTTGCATACAACAACCATTAATTAAAAGAAAAAGGAGACCAAACATCTCTGTTCTTTCAGAGAGGTTTTCTCCACATCTTCTTACATGCTAACTCTGCCAGAGATAATCTGCTTATTTTTAATTCAGAATTAAGAGATAATCTGATTCGTTCATTCAGCGAACATTTGCAGAGTATCTAGAAAATGCCAAGCACTGAGTCAGACAGGAAGGATACGAAGGTGGCCAAAGCATAGCCTCACCCTGAAAGGAAAAGCCTTTGTGGAAAGGGTTCTAAAATGAAAAGTGATAATGTGGAGATGTGTATATGGTACAAGGTACAACAGGAAGAGGAAAAGAAGAGGAGAGTGGAGTTCAGGGAAGGAGGGGTAAGGAACAGAGGAGAGGGAGAAGAGTTAAAAAAAAAAACTGGAGATAGAAACACCCAGTTTGCATTAGATAAACACAGTGTAACAGCATTTCAGACAGGGGAAATAATACATGTGAGCAAAGACATAGTTAAAGGTAAGAAAAAGCAGAGTAATTCAAGTTACTATAATTTATTATGACAAGAACTGAGAGTGGGAAGATGTAGTTGTTACAGATGAAACTAGGGAATTGGGCAAGGGTCACTCTCAAAGGCCCTGCAATGTCATGGTTAAGAGTCTGACTTTATCCCACAGGACAGGACTGAATTTCAGTTAGACACATGATTAGATTTATAGTGAAGAAACACTTTTTGAGTGTTGGCAAACAGTATTGCAGCAATGTGGTGATTTTAAACAAAAAATTTAGGATGAGTTTGGTGAAATCCCAGTAGTCACTTCACCCAGAATATGCAGCCCTCTCCTTATCTTCTCATGCTGTCTGGAGAGCTCCTCCGCAGTACACAAAGTCACAGAATTTAAAGTTAAAATGATGCATAAATGTTATTTGCCCAGCTTTTGGCATTTCCAAATTAATACAAGAGACCTAATTTAGCTCACTCATCAAATGAATGGAAAAAAGAGCCAACATTCATGTATCTCATTCTTTCCACATATCCATTTTATGAACCTTGAAACCCCTAACCTAGCAAAATGAAATTTTAATGCCTCTGTTGATATTCTATTGAAAGAAGTCAAGGTGTTGGAGGTATTTTAAATCATTTCTAAAGATGCTTGAATTCATATCTGTATCACTTTCCTTTAAATCTGTGATCATCCTAAGGACTGAATAGTCAAACTGACCAGAATCACAGTTTACCTAGCAACAAACTTCATTAATGATTCAGTGATGCAGGCCATGATCACACATAGACAAAATATCCTTTTTGGAGAATAAAAAGCCATCAGTCACACAATCCAAAATTTTCCATTTTATCCTGTATTCAGGCATATTTTTGTTTCAGATTTATAAGGAGTTTTTGAGCATTGTGTGCAAAAACATTTCTCAGAAGAGTAAGGCAGTTTGGTTTAAGACATCTCCATCTTATACTCGCTTCCAAAATTTACTTATCAGATGTCTTCCTTACTCCTCTCCTTAATCTCTAGTCACCCATCCATAATTCCAGGTTTATTTATAATAAGCAATCCAGACATATCAGAAATCTACTTGATATATTTTACATATAGGCACTCCCTAGTGTCTTTCCACTGGTAAGTACTATGAACAGGTTTAAAAGGGGGTTGGATGAGGTTATGTATTCCTCTGTAGATCCTGGGATGAGAATTAGTCACATGCCTGCTCTTAATCCTTCTTTTCATAAATTGACTTTGATTTAAATTCAAAAATATAATCAACTATAGGGTTAGAAGATTATCTGAGAAATAACTCCATGCATATTTTATAATTTATTCAGAATTATTTCTAAAGCAATCTTGCAATGAAATAAAACCTTACATTTTGAAACAAAGAACACTCCTTCTTTTTTTTTAATAAAAATAAGTAATTTTCACTTGCCAAGCTATGGAAACAACCTAAGTATCCAAAAGCAGATGAGTGGATCAAAATTTGGTACATATATGCATTATGAAATACTACTCAGTGATCAAAAAAGATAAACTCATGCCATTTGTGGCAGCATAGATGCAGTTCAAAAGGATTATGCTACGCTAAAAAAAAGTCAGAAGAAGAAAGACAAATGCCAGATGGTGTCATTTATATGTGGAATATAGAGAAAACAGACAAAAGGTCAGATTAAACCAAACTCAAAACTAACCCTTAAAAGTTGACTGTAGAACTGAGGCATCCAGAGGGAGTGGGAGAGTGGGAGGGCCCAGAACAAACGGGGGAGAGAGCCCAACGGACTATGGTGATGGGGGCTCTGAGGTAATTACACTTAAAAGGGGAAATTCCAAAACACTAATAATGATCAAACAAAAGTTACTTCAATTAAAAAGAAAAGTAACTTTGTATTTCCAGGATGAAAAGTCAAATTATATATTCAAAAAAGTTATTTTCTCTTTCTTTTTTATGAAATGACTGAATCTTAAATTCAGAACCTCCAGTTTCTTTTAAAAGTCAGTAAGGAACAATGGTAGAGGGTTATGGGTGTTTTGGTGGTAGGTGTGGTTTATAATATAATATTTTATTTAATTTTTTAAAAAGGCAAGTTAATAAATAAGATTCCACCAATAAACAGGGCTAGCATTAATAATTCCTTGTCAAAATATGCAGGTGTTTTAATGCCCCAACTACAATCATTTATTGAAAAAAATTCACATATATGTAAATTTATATACTATCCAGAAAAAAATGTAAAACTTAACTAATTTACTAGTTAAATTTTTCCATTATTTTAATGTTTCAGGTGTCCTCAGAACTGCATGTAGCAAGCAGGATTCCAGTTGTTACCTCAGTTAAGGTAAATTAATTAATTAAAAATTAAAAAGTGTTCTCAAACCATGGAGCTCATCAATGATACAAACTATTCTAATTTATTTTGGAAGATAAGAACAAATTTCTGTTATTGAAATACTCATTGCATCTTTTTTCAAACATCCAGTATTTTCAAAAGGCTAACTGTTTAAGGCTAATACTGTGACTTGATGTTTTGTATTGTGGATAAATTTTGAATAATGACTTAAATGCATCTTTGAGATGTTTTGTTAGAAGAATCTACTAAAGAATTGGTTGGTTATGGATATTTGTGTGTTTAGACCCAGTGTACCAAGAGTTGTGTTGTGAAGAATAATTTTATTTATGACTAAGCTTAGTCATTTGGCTCATTTATTAACATGACTGAAGACCAATCATATTACAGCAAAGGAAAACATTTATTTGACATTTTAGAACTACAGCCCTTTGGGGAAGACAGACCCAAGAAGCACTGGAATTGTGTGCTTGAATTACCCTAGTTGGGGAGCACTTCTTTGCACAAAAAGGTAGACAATCAACACACAGGTCTGCTTTATGATAATGAGGTTTTGCAGTTCCTGTTGGCAGAATCTGTCAAGGAGTAATAGGTCAAATTTCTATCCTGAGATGTCTTTGGTTTCAGGCATGTTTCATTTTCTTCTCCATGATGGATCTGTTTGGGCATGCGCTATCAGGCCAGAGCAACCAGAGGTGCCTGTTCAGTTTTTACTCAGACTCAGGACAACTCCATCTTTGTTTTTCTTTTTTATATTACTTATGATGAAAGCAATTTTGGAACAGATTGCTTCTGAACAACAAAACACACTCCTCTAAAAATGATACTGATCAAAGTAGGCTGAAATGTATCTCCTGTAAATTGAATGTTGAAGCCCTAACTACCAAAACCTAAGACTGTACCCCTGTTAGGAGATAGGATCTTTAACGAGGTAAGTAAGTTAAAATGAGGTCATTTGAAGTGGACATGAATCCAATATGACTAATGTCCTTATAGGAAGAGGAAATTTGGGCACAAAATGAACAGAGGGAAGGCCAGGGGAGGACACAGAGAGAAGCTGGTTATCTGCCAAGTCAAGAAGAGTCCCTGGAACTCTTCTTACAAGCATAGAATCCTTTCTTTCACATCCTCCAAAGAAACCAGCCTTGCTTACATCTTCTTCTCATTCTTCTAGCCTCCAGAATTTTGAGAAAGTATTGTAAGGAAGCCAGCCAGTCTGTGGTATTCTGTTATGCCAGTTCTAGTAAACTAATACACTCTCTTAATTCTAATGTGGTCATCATTATGAATATAAGATGGACATTCATTCTAATAGGAATGGGAAGCAATACATTTCACTTTTGATTGTATTTTCTAAGAATTCCATTAATCTAACCAAGTAATAAAATACTGATGGCTAATACTAAAAATGAGCCATCAGAAGAATAGAAAAAGGAAAATTAAAACTACTGTAGTTACCTCATGATGCAGAACTAGAGACAGAGACTCTGAACCACTGAACCATAGCTTTATCTTGCCAGTCCTTATACACATTATTTGCATGCATTGCTTTCACTAAAAGTAGGTAGGCAAAGATAGGGAGGTAGGTAATTAGAAAGAAAGAAAAATAAACAAACCAATAGGCTATGGGATCACATGTAAACATTCAAATCCACAATGAAGTTTTCTTTAATCCTCCACTTATAAATTATTCACAGGGGCATTTTGACTCTCTAAAGTTCATAAACAGAATTCAAATCACCCAAGCAGACATAATTTACTGCTTTTAAGCCAAAGCCCTGACTAGCTAAAAAGCTGCCTCTAGGAATTAACCAGAACAAAATCCTGATTAAACAACTAATTGGTTTGTCTACTAATGAAAAGAAAAACAAAGTACATTTCTCTACCTCAAGAAACACACAGAGTCATAACAGAAGTTTTCAGAAGCACCTCAGAGAAGATGTTTAAATCCCTGACAATAAAATCCAACAAGGTAAATCCTGGAAAAGGGAACAATGAGAATAAACAAGGTCCTGATCCAACCAATCATTCTCAACAATCCACAAGACAGGTATGATACTTCTATTTTTTAATCAGCCTTGATTTTCATCATTTCTTGTCTGGTGATGGATTTAAATCAATTCTGTGACATACGAAATTGCTCTTCAGTTTTACCTGCCACCTGTTTGGTTGGGGGGGGCGGTTAACCCCATTATTTCTTACATACTGTGTGTATTTACTATGGAGCAGAATAATAATTGTTTAGAAAAATATTTTAGGATTTAGAAAAACAAGTTAGACTCATCATTGTTGATTTTTCTTTTACCATTATCCAGAATGTGCTTATGCCTCAAATATTAATTGCCTATGTGATTGTGTTTCAACAAAGACTGTCAAACATCCAGGTTTTAGTAAACTGCATTTCAACAGCAATTTATCTAGTCCAGGAGCTCTTAATAGGGAGCACTGTTGCCACTCAAGATATTTGACAATATCTGGAGATATTTTTGTTTGTCATATCTCAGGAGAAGGGATGTTACAAGCATCTAGTGGGTAAAGGCTGAAGATGCTGCTAGTTATTTTACAATGTACAAAATAGCCCTTCACAATATAGAATTTTCCACTAACACTGCCAAAATGGAGAATCCTGCCATGAACAAATATTTTCATAAGTTCTAAGTCTTTTCATCTGTAAAACAAGGATAATATCTGCTTGGTAGCCTTGTTAAACAAACTAGAAAGTATATATAGGGCACATAGTAGTGACTTCCCAAAGGGCAATTATTATTATTATCATCATTAATCCGCGTTTATGAGACAGATTTAAGTCCAAAGTGACAATTATTTGATCAGTCTTCACCTACAATTTCCCATAGGACAATTTTCATAAACTACTCATAGACTTACCCAAAAAAACTACGTAAGTTTTTTAAAGCAATAATTTTCCCATATAAATAATTGCATAAAAGATGTCAAGTATAAGCAGTCATATACCTAAGTGACTAGAATAGTAAGGTCTGATGATTGAGATTTAAATGAGCCTAGTACAGAGAAAGGACTAAGATTATTAAACATAAGCCCTGGAAAATTTTCCTTCCTTTTCTGATTGATGACTGTTTTATTTTGCAATGGAGAGATGTGGAGAATGTTCATGGCATTGCTACATGAGAATGGCCTTGACTTCTTATTAATTCTATGTCAAAATAAATAATCCCACAACTTAAATGTCATTTAAATGTTTAAAAACATATGGAGTACCATGAATATTGAGCTGGGTACTTCCTCAGCTAACCTTACTGTATTTCTCTGTGGGAAAATCATTAGAATGATGTTTAACCCTTGTCTGTCTTAATTATTTTCTCACAAATCACATAAAAAATAGCTAATATATTACTCTTATGGAGACGTAACAGCTGATGGCAATTACCATCGTCATATGCTGTCTTATTCCCTGTTTAATCTCTAGTGTATTAAATCCACACATAGCTACCAAATGGCAGTGCCTGA
This sequence comes from Scalopus aquaticus, assembly GCA_004024925.1. Classification (NCBI taxonomy): domain Eukaryota; kingdom Metazoa; phylum Chordata; class Mammalia; order Eulipotyphla; family Talpidae; genus Scalopus; species Scalopus aquaticus. Next base: position 34,884 of record PVIJ01006413.1, on the reverse strand, counting down.
ATTAGAATGCTATCCTATCAGACTTCAGTGCCTCAGAGCTAAATCTCTAGGCTTTACTGCTTCAGAAGAGGAATATTAGTTGAATCAACTTTTCAAATAGCCTACCTGCAGGATAAAAGGATGTTAGAAGAAAGGGAAAAGAATGGAAACTTCCTAAAAAGTTGTCTTGTCCTCAGAAATAGTAATCCTAGAGAACTAGTCTAGACACAGGGAGAACTTTGGGTATATTCTATGCCATTTTGACAGCCAAAATTTTTTTATGTTAATCATTAAAACAGTAGGCATCATATTTTATCTTTAAAGTCATATTGTGGGAATTATTTGTATCCATTATTTCCAGTAACCTGTAGGTAGAAAAAAATGCCTTTTTCCACCTTAAAATATGTTGTATCTTAAAAATAACCAGAAAGTTAAAACCATAGTTTATTCCATAGAATGTAATGTTCTAAATGGCATTTTTTGTGCAAATAGATGATTTGAGTCCTAAAAGAAAATATTTGGGAATGAATAAGTCAATTTATACTGGTTTTTCTTAGGATCATTTAAAAAATTGATTCTCAAACAAAAATATCATAGGTGATTCCCATTTGTAAACAGTCAATAAACCAAGAACTGCAAAATCAGACTAATCCAAACTCTTTCTTTCATTTCAGAATAAAATACTACTCACATAAATCTATTTTGTATATTCATAAATGCTATGATGAAAATGTTTATGAATAACATCATAACATGATGTAAAATTTCTTGATTGAAAGTAGAAGGCTTTATCATTAGTTTATCGTATATCCAGGAATCCCAGACCTTTCTAGTCATTTAATCAATTTCCTGTTTAATAATATGAGAATAATCACTGCCTTGCCTAATACATATGGTTACTTTGAAGCTTAAATTAAATCATCTGATTAATTTACTTTCCAGTTTAAAATGTTTTTATTCCCTTTCACTCTATTAGAACTGACCACTCCACCTTTATGCGCCATCTCTATCTTCTAGAAACATTGTCTCATTACCCTTAACATTCACTGCACTTATATTTTTGTGCCCGTTCCCCCTACTAGACTGTGTGCAGCTCTGAAGCCAATCTTTCTATGTTTTTACTTTACACTTTCTTTTTTTTTTTTTTAAGATCTATTTTATGCATACAAGCTGGGGTGGAGGCCAGAGGTGTGGAGCGGTCAGAGAGCTCACCAGGGACAGAGTGGGAAGCAGAAAAGGCAGACTGACCAAAATACACTGCTGAAGGAAGCAGCAGGCGAGGCAGGAAAGGTCTGCTGTGCCATGTGGGAATCTCCCCGACCAGGCATCTAACTCAAGGTGCAGCTGCTGACAGCTCCACAGCGCTGCCCTTAACCCTTTGCACCACCAGGGAAGCCCAGCTTTACATTTTCTTTTACTCTTCGTCCATGGGAACATCCTCAGACACACACCACATACTGTGAGACACACTACATTTCGAAGGAGAGCTTTGATGATCAAATAATGGGGTCAAAATAAATAAAATCATGGAGAGAGACAAAGAGAACTATGAGTAAAGGAACTAAGCTGCTTTCTTTAACATTTTGAGATCTACCACTAAACACAGCCCTACACCTGGAACAGTGTGGGAGGTGAGAATCAGAATTGAGAGAAACATGGACCAGAAAGACACAGCTCTGCACTGACAAAAACAGTGAGTTCCTGGAGCCAATTATCTGTAGAAGTTAGGGTTTATTATTCAATGGTAGAGTCTAGAATATTCATTTAAGTGCAGGGATTATTTTTATTAGTATATCATGAACAAATTATTGAAAGAAAAACTCATATTTTAACTCCTATTTCATTTTTATGTAAATTCTGTCATGTATAATCTTTACTTTGTTTCTCAAAGAAAGAAAACAAAAGTAAAAAGAAATCCCTCAAAACCAGTATGAATCCAGACACATTTGATGAGTCACACACCAAAATACAAGGTTGGTACCTACATCTGTAGAGAAAAAAAGTAAAATATCTATTTCTCTAAAATATGTTGTCTGATGAATATGTTGTCAGTTGATTTGGCCTTAATCAGGTAAAGTATCTAGGGTTACACTTAAGACTATTTGAAAGTTGAATTTTACAACATCATTATTTCTTCATTCGGTTATTTATTCAATAAGTGCTTCTTTATTACCTATCATATGCTAGACACTGGTCTATGGATAGAAATATAGGCCAACTCTCTGTTAACATGAGCACATAATAAGCAAAATAATTTCAAAATAACATTATAAAAACAATAAAATAGATGTGGATAGTACATGTTTAAAAGTGTAGTGCTCATATCTCTGTTCTTCCTTTAAACTTTTTCTGTAGAAATCCCATCTGTTTCTAAGGCTACTATATAGTTCTACATTGATAATTCCAAATCCATTTCAAACCAATTCCTTTCTTAAGACCTTGTGCAATATTTTCCAAGTAACCATTGAACATATACAACTGTTTATTTTCCTGCTTTCCAAAGATAAGCCCCCTGCCCTGATTAGTTTCTATTTCTGGCCCGGCCATTCTTTCGGTCTCTTAAGCTCAAAACCTTATTCGTGTTACAGTCCTCTACCTAGGTTGTCCTAAAAAGAAAATTACTCACCAACTCTCCTTTCATAATGGCCTTCATACCCATTTCATTCTTTTTCCATGTCATCAATATTATACTGGTTCAGGCCTTTATTAATAACTCATGCTTGCAAGACTCCCGGGCTCTCTAAGTGGTCTCCTCTGATCAAGACTCTACTTTATCCCATCTCTTCTTTTCAACCAACCCAAACATTATTAGCCCATTACTTTCTATTAACCACCATTTTGATCTCACATCTCTTCTCAGGAACCTGAGCCCCTCTACAATGCCTTCAGAACAAAATCTAAAATACTTCACCTGACTTTGTAGGACCTCCTGCAATCTAGTCCCATCCTCCCTTCTGTAGAGTTAATTTCGTACTTCTCCCTAATATAAAGACTATACGAGACCCAAGAAAACACAAAAATGATAGGTGAATCAGTAAAACAGATCATAATGTTAAATAATAAAAATAAAAAATTATCATAAAAATTTAGAGCAAATGTTTTTGTTTTTCATCTGTTAGACAAGGTTTGTGTATTATGGTTTTAATGACTTCCAATTTTTTTCAAGATTTATTTATTTATGATCTATGCATACAAGCTGGGGTGTAGGCCACAGGTATGGGGTGGTGAGAGGATTCACCAGGGACAGAATAGGGAGCAGAACAGGCAGATCCACTGAAGTACACTGCTGAGGGGAGCAGTGGGAGAGGCAGGAGGGGTTTCCTGTGCCATGTGGGAATCTGCCTGGCCAGGGATTGAACTCATGCTGCAGTGGCTCTGGATAGCTTCACAGTGCTGCGCTTAACCCTTTGTGCCACCAGGGAGGCCAATGACTTCCAATTTTTACTAAAACATTATTTTAAGCTAAGGCACAATATATTAAACTAAGTTATTTCACATCTAAATAACTGAAAATTACAAACAAATTCATAAATAAAGAATATCATAATAGAGATTATAAGGAATAACAAATTCCTGACAAGGAATATCATCACAATCAAAAGTATTGCTCTGAATAAATGGCCCTATTCTCATTATGCTTGACAGCTCCTTTATAAGAGAAAAAAAAAGGATCTATGTGAAGAAAATAATTTAACAGAAATACATAGAATAATCTTCAATAACTTCAGGAAAATAATATGGTCTCTCTTGAGAGGATAACTTTATTAAAAAGATGTTGATTTTTTTTTCTAATTTCTGGGTTTTTTGTCATCTCCTTTCTACCACTTTTAACAACATGATTTGTTTTAAGAAGGGGAGAAAATTTAACCTTTTTAGTGTTATTTGTTCATTTATTTACTTATGTTGAAAAACAGCTGTGGGTTTCTATTATTCAGACTAGAATGTAAGGAATACTTACTAGTTCCTATACAGATCAACTCTTTTCACCAATGTCTTTCTTCTGAATTTTCATCTTAGTCAAGAAGATAGCAAAACCGTCATCCAAATAGTCAACATTTACTTACCAGAGGAGAAAGGGAAACAATGTGTTTTATAGTAAGTTTTCAACATAAATGAAATGTAATATTACCTTCTAATTAATAACTGAAGCTTACCTATTCAATTGTTAGATTATCTGATTTAAAGTATTTAGCATGTTATATCACCAGAAGAAAAAAAGTAATTACTATGACTCCATTTCTAATAAAAGTTCATATATATAAGACTTCCACATATATTAAGATTCATGAACCAGGAAAATATAACAAAACATATGTTCTTCAATTTTTATCAACAATTGAAATATATTACTCATTCTTCAATTTTCTATAAGGAAAAGAAGCACCATGGGTACTTTGGTGATAGGTACAATGTGCAAACAGCACCTGAAAGGGAAGATTCTATACTTCCAAAACACAAATAAGACTGTAAACCAGCACCGTCTCAATTTAAAATAAAAAAATTCATTGTGTAAAATGTTACGTGGTTAACAAATGGAGGTGTTGAGGAGGAGAGAAAAATTCTGTGGAAGAAACCAGATCTACAAAAGGCAAGGGAAAGAAAAACAGGCCGCAGAATCATCATGATATTAACAATACCGTGATATTTAACAGATGGTTTACTGTGAGTTATTTTATAATAGTCATTCTTTTAAAACTACAGTTCTAACGTATAAATACAACTTTATTGATATGAAATCAAGGATCGTATCTTTGGAATGACAAGTTTATTCTTATCCTGTTACACTTTTTCCAAAGTGAATTTGTAAGCTTAAATTTTTTATAACTAGTAATAAAAATTCTTTTGTGGAAGCTTCATCACAGGGGAGCTATTTGAGTGGGAAAGAAAAAATAGTTTCATTTAAATCTGTAGATTTAGCATGTCTTTGAAACTTTAATAGAAATAACAGTTATATTTAAAATATTTTGTCTTGAAAAAGCAAAATTTTTAGTGTTAAAGATAGTCTCTTGCATGTGCTTGGTATTTTTGTGTACTTCACTTCAAAACATGCAGGTGCATGTCATAATATCTGCAGATGTTGATTTCTGATTATAGAACTCTTATCTTCTGCAGAACATGGTCTAATTTATATCTTCCATGGGAAATGAAGAACGCAACGTATTTTGGATTTGAATAAAGATAATTTACTAAAGTCCTTTTTTGATTACAATCATCTTTCATAGGCTTCTAGTTCACTTATGTTACATTAAACGTTTCCTTAAACAAATATTTTGGTACTGGTAGAGGACATAGAAATGCCTTACCTAATAGTTTATGATGCTCTAAGGTGACGCTATGTAAGATAGATCAAAGTTAAGTATCCATCACTAGTATGGTATGGCAGGCTGAATAATGGCCCCTGAAAGATGTCCACATCCTAATGCCCTAAACCTATGAATTTGTTAGATGGGGGAGAATTGTCATTATTAAATTAAGGATTTTTAGATGGGGACATTATTCTGTATTATCTGGGAGGTCTCAGTGTAATCAAGGGATCCTCACAAGAAAGTAAGAGCATCAAAGGCAGAAGGAGATGAGATAATAGAAGCAGAGTTGGATTGAGGCACTTTAAAGATGGAGAAGGGACCAAGAACCAAGGAATGCAGGTAGTCTGTACCAACCTGAAAAGATAAGAAAAGAGTGTCTTTTCTCGAGCCTCCAAAAGGAATGTAGCACTTCAGATGTATTTTAGACTTAATGACTTCCAGAACTATCAGAGAATAAACCTGTATTGCTTTAAGCTCTTAAATTTGTGGCAATTTGCTACTGCAACAATAGAAAACTTATGTGTAGAACTTTAATATACTCCATACTTTTAAAAGTAACCAAAAAATAAAATTGAATTTTATTCCAAACAATCATATAAATGCATAGTGAAGGCAGTATGTTGCAATAGAAGAGGTCTTGATTTAGAGTTTGAGAGCCCTAAATTCAAAGTGTAACTTTGCTACTTACTAGCTTTGTTTCACTGTAGTCAGAATATTAAACATCTGAATCTCAGTTTGCTTATATGTAAAACAAGGATAATACTATTATCACAAGGTTATGGATATAAATTAAATTAATATATAACTATACTAAACATTTAGCATTGAGATTATACTCCAGTGCTGAAAGAAGTCAGGTAGAATAAATGAAGGTCATACATGCCCTGTGTAAAGCAGCTAGATGCCACTCAGCTCCAGCCAGTAGGTGCTGTGTGCAGGCGAAGATATTCTACTGTGAAGCTTTCTGTCTTCAGTCTAGATAGACTACAAATGCAAAGTTTAATTTGAATCTCCCAATTTTAAATGTTAATTTTGAGTTCAAAATACTCCCTTTTTTAAAACCACACTGAGAAAAACTGTATTCTTATCAAATTTAGCCCACATGACCATTTTGTGAACTCTAACCAACCAAATGGTAACTACTCAATGTTATTAATATCTATAAACATTGGCAGTCCAAGATAAGGTTCTGAATCTGGCAATGTTTATGGTTATCCTCCTCTCTTAACTTTCTCTTCACTCATGACCTCCATCCCAAAGTGATGCAAACAGACTACAAGTGCAGTATCCTCCCTGGGCCTCAGGTACCAAATAACTCTCCCAGTCAAGACCTCTAGTCCAGAATTAGCACAGGTCAAGGGTGCAGAAGTGTCCCAGGCCTTGCCAGTCCCCCATCTGATCCAAACTGACCTAGCCTCATCTCATCCAACTCTTAGTTGGGTTGTATAATTTAAGTTATCCTATATGGAATAGGAAAATAGCCAGAGTAGCTACTGAAATTTAATTTACAAGAATCACTAAAGGATATAAGATCACCTAGTTTGATTAGCATGCATGGAAGGTTAAGGCTACTCTTAGTGCTAATGTATACTCCCTGTAACAGTCAGTCCTATTCGTAAGTCAAAGGATAAGGTGACAATTAGAAAAAAAAAAGAATTAAGACTTTAATCAAACCACTCTGACATATTTCTCTGTTTCATCCAAAAAAGAAATGATCTTCTATGGTAGACAGAATTATAGAACTCAATAGGAAATATTTTTAAATGATAACTGATATGATGACGAACAAAAGAAATGAATAAACTTGGCATGTGAAGTTTCTGAAAATTTAGTCTAGAAGGATACATATGATGTGCTTCCCAGTTTGAAATGATGAAGTAAATTCCTAACCATGATGGTTTGACAAAGGACAGAGACACGATCAGGTGCCTTCAGGGGCAAGGGAGCATAGTAAGAAAACCTGTGGATTACTGGAACAGAAAAGTTTAGGGGAGGGAGGGAGGCCTAGGAACTGCTTTCCCTGTCTCTTGCTCACAGTAAACAAGGTGATATTTCCTATGGCAGCCATGTTTCTCTCTGCATATCTACTCTGGACTGCTCTCATGCACTCATTGACTCATTTCCCATTCCCAATTCCAGAGCAAGCAGGCTGACTGACTTAGATAACAACCATTGTTCCCACCATCTGGGTCATCAGCCAGCTGTGGACAGGACATCTTTAGGTCAGCTATGTGCATAATCAGTAATTCCTGCTTATAATATAACAGACACAGAGAGGTTGGGAGACAGTTGAAAGAAATTATTATAGGTGTAGAAAGCATATTCTATTTTAAATATCAAATGGAAGAACAGACTGAGTGATAGAACTCTTCAGTTTTCACCTGTTTTTTTTTTTTCTTAAACTAAAAATTTAAGAGACTCTACTAACCATAGTGGATAGGGTGGGTTTTTCCTTTTTGGGGGGAAAAAAGGCCATATTCTTTTGTAGTTTGCATGATTTACATATATTTGCATAATTCCATTAAATGAAACTCTGTTTTTAGGTTTCTTCCTGCTAAAGAATATAGCTGATTTGTGGGAAACTGCATTCTGCATTGCTGATCTCTGAAACCATCTTAAGTAAAATAGAAGCCCCTGCATGTCCCATATATCAGTGCTGTGCACACCTGAAAGAGTTAATATATATTTTTCACTAGAAAAGACAAATTACCCCGGACTGGCTTGTGGAACATTTTGTGTTTATATTGCATTCTTTTCAAATGGAATCTTTATCTAATCCTCACAGAAATCCCCATGACAAAAGTATTTCTCATTTTATGGATGAGGAAACTGTTATAGAAAAGCGACTTATCCAGAGCCACCCAGAGAATTAGTGATGTAAGGATTAAAGCTCTCTATTCAGTACCCAGCACCAGTAACTCAACACATTCCTTAATACCTGCACATAAAATGCATTTTCTAGATGAATTAATTCCAATAAAAAAAGTCCCTGAAACCAAGCATGACATTGAGAGAGGACAGGAGCCCTCTATCTTTACATACTACCAAGGCTATCTTCGATAGATCTGTTTTCTGTTTTACATGCTGATTTGTTCATTTCTTTATTTCACATAATATATCTTAAAATAAAAAATCTGCTTATATATAAAAATCTCTTTAGGAATTTAAGAACATTTAGTCTAACTTAGAGGACCTCTAACCTCTGACCTGATACAGTGTCGCCTACCTACTTCCCTTAGGGAAGGCTCTGTCTTCAACCCGGAAGGCCTCAGCAATAGGGCTGCACTTTCTTGCAAAAATTTACGTTTCACTGTTAGTCAAGTTGAATTGAAGGAATGTTTGAGATTTTGTTTGATCCATCCACTGGTGGATCTTCTGCCTTCTGGAAAATATGAATAAATCGATTTTCTGTGTAATTGTCCTTCAAAAAATGTGAAGTAACTGTTTAGCGACTGCTTAATCTTCAATACTTCAAAGAACTCAAGTCCCCTTAACTGTCCGTCATATGGGATAGTTTCCCAAACTTTCACCTACTCTGTTCCTTCTTTAGATTTGTTATAAATTACATGAGTTCTTCTTAATTTACAGTATTCTAGTTTTCTATTTTATGATATTTTAGGGCACTCCTTCAGATCCATTTTATATGCATTATTGTAATGTTTGTTAACTTCCTCCACATCATTTGGCAATCTACAAAGATATAACAAAATTTCAAGTGTGACCAAAATGTTACAGTTGAAACTATTCTAAGAACATTAATATATTCTAATATATTGGGTGCCACAAAATAATTGTTAATCATATGCTTCTTGAAACTCTTATTTTAACTCCAAATACTCATCTATTGAGATGAAAATGGTAGATCATTTATGCATCTAATCAAAGTATTAGTCTTTATTAATTCACCTACCATCTAGTTACTTAGATGTGATTGGTGTCTAATAAGAGATTTCATTTTGAGGCAGAGCCCACAATATATTTGATATTTTAAGAGCTAGAAATTCAAGTAAATGATATCATCTCCTGCACCAACATTTCAAGCAGTGAAAGCATTTTCGAATCTCCTTTTTATATCTATCCAAAAAATGAGCCAATTGAACCAACGCTAATTTACAATTTTATTTCCAGATTGGGTTCTTTCTTTGAATTCTTCCTTTTCCAGCAATTATTTAATGCCACTGATAAAATATGGAAGGTTAATAGCTTTCTGCATCACTTGTTTCTTTACTTAAAGAGGGAAGCAGATGTTTCACACCTGCACAAATCTCCCATGATGTGCTGCTACAAGGGGGCCAAGCAGTTTGGAAGTGTGTTACAGAGGCCCAGAGTGAGATGCTGCCAGACAGCAGACAGCATCAGCCAGGTGTGTGAGGGCAAACTCAGTACTCATTCTTGCACATTCAATAAAAGCAACCATATCAGAACTCTTTGATTCCAGATTTTACTGTCTGCCATGAGCATATATTCCAGGACAGAATTTGACCCAAGTGCACTGATGAGACCTGGCAATTGCTACATGATGTGTGAAGAGCGAATTTGGCAAAAAGATTTACACTATTCATTTGGACAACTACAAAGAAGGGATCCTGCTCTCCATGTGTGAAGTGGGAAGAAGTACAACGTGCAGTTGACAAAATTTCACCCAGATGCCAGAGCAAGATTTGCCATGTATTTTGGACTTCTCTTTCATGATGAGGATGATGCAAACAATCTGACCATCTGTTCCCACAAACAAATAACATGCTGCTTGGATAAAAAGACACCCACAGCTAACTAAAGTCAATGGAGATCCTTTTGTTTTAAGTCCTCCTGGGTATTTTTAAAGTTGTTCTGCTTTGAATCTAAGAATGGGCAATAACTGATTTTTCATCTTCATCAACAAGCTGTGATTGAGGGTTTATTCTATAAGTAAAATGCTTATTCACAAAGCAAATTAGTCTGTAATTAATTTCTAACCGGTCTATACTTGTCATAATAGAGGCAAAGTCATTTCAGATAGACTTGATAATGTCTAGAAAACACCCAGTAAGGTGCAAGGATCTGCTAAAGATATTTAATCCAAGTGAATAGTGATAAACCAAAATTCCTTAGTAGAAGAAAAGAACCATCACAGAAAAGTTGGTCATTTAACTATAACTAGTAGAAAAGTAATACTGCAAATGTGATAGATATGCTATTGTTTGAATGAACAATGGAAGTGTGTGACACAGTTTATATTCACAGACCTTTTAAAGAGATAATCAATAAAAGCTTCATAAGAAATAACTGCTTTACAAATTCACTCATTTCATATCCAGGTGGGCTCTTTCTGATTCTTTTACATATATTTCATGCTCTATTTCAATCTTAATTCTCTTGGGGGCAGGTGTCCCTAGAAAAATATATTTGCACAAAATTTGTTCATAGCTCTTTTTTGCTCCAGAGTCCTTGAGGACCTCATGCTAACCCTAACTCTTCTCCATGAAAAAAAAATGCATATAAAACATACAGTTTCAAGGGTTTCGAGCCCTGAATGCATTGGACATCTGTGGCCAGAGGTTAACAACACTGCTTTGAATTACCTTATGGTAATTACTTCAGTGTTTGCAGACATAGAAAAAGGATTTGACTGTTGCTTTTTTTTTTTAAGCAGCAATACATGATACAGTGTCAGAGATCTGAAAATGTGGGGAGCTTTTTAGTTGGATAAAGTGAAACAGGAAAACATGACTTGATCCTAACACGTAAGGAAAAGAGATCCTTATTTCTGCCACCTACCTTATAGTACAAAATGACATATTGAACATGCAATTTTTTTCTCTTAAATCTGTTGGATACTGATAAACTTACCAGTGCTTATATAGAAAAAGGACCCTATCTGACAATTCCCAGTAAGATTCCACATGTATGGCAATATTTAGAATATAATCACTTAGACACAAATATCAAGGGCATAAATAAAGCAAAAGCTCTTCGTATCCCAAGTAAATTTGGCAGTCTGGAGGGATTTCCATTTAAACATAATGAAACATTTATTGCTGTGTCTCCTATTTTCTAGCCAAAATTACTACAATTCTAGATTAAAGGTCAATAGAAGATGCACATGAAGAAAACTGTCTTGGGAAATCATGGGCTTAAGCTTTCTGATCCATTAACATTTTTAAAGATTATGTTTAATGAAATAATGTTTTACACACTGTATATGTTTTAAGGGTGTAATTTTAAACCTCTCCAAATAAATGTTATAATACCATGCCCACCACCAAAACTTCAGTCCTCCTCCATAGTCCATTTCCCCCTTCCCTTCTTCATACTTCCTCACCTTCTTTCAGGTAGCCTCAATTTTGCAATCAAATTTCAAGGATTTTGGTTCACTTTTGTCTGTTCCTTCCGTTGGTTTCTTTATATTCCATATATGTCAAATCATCTGTTATATGTCTTTCTCCTTCTGGCTTACTTCACTTGCATAATCTCCTCCAGTTCCATTCATCCTACCACAAATGGCAGCATTTCATCTTTTCTTCTAGCTGAGTAGTATTCCATTGAGTATATGTACCACAGTTTCTTTATCCAGTCTTCTGTTGTTGGGCACATTGGTTGTTTCCATAAATTGGCTACTGTAAATACTGCTGCAGTGAAACTGTAAATAGTGCTGCAGTGAACATAGGAGTACATAAATACCTTTGAATTAGTATTTTTGCATTCTTTGGGGAGAGACCTAGCAGTAGAATTTCTGGATTATACGGTACATCTATTTTTAATATTTTGAGAACCCTCCCTATTTTTCCCATAGACATTGCAGTAGCCTACATCCCTCCCAACATTGTGTAAGTGTTCCTTTCTCTCCATACCCTCACTAATACTTTCTTTTTCTGATCTTTTTGATATGGCAATGCTCATTTTGATTTTGATGTACATTTCTCTGATGATAAGTGATAATGAGCATTTTTTCATGTGCTTGATGGCCATCTGTATATCTTTTTGCACAGGTGTCTATTTAGCTCTTCTGCCCATTGCTCTGATTGAATTTTGAATACTAGCCTCTTGTTAGATGTAGAATGTAAAAAAAAAAAAAAAAATTCTCCCATTCGGTAGAGTGTCTTTTTGTTTTAATGAGAGTTTCTTTTCCTATGCAGACATTTTTTTAAATTTGATATAGGCCATTTGTTAATTTCTGCTTTTGTTTCTCTTACTTTTATAGTTGAGTCCCCAAAGACATCATTGAAACCAGTGTCATGGATAGTTTGCCTGTTTTTTCTTCTATGTGTTTTATGGTTTCATCCAAGCGTTTGCTCTGTTTTGAATCAATTTTTCTGTATGCTGTGAGATAGTGGTCTGTTTCATTCTCTTGCATATGGCTGTCTAAATTTCCCAACACAATTTGTTGAGTAGACGTTCCTTAAACTTTTTAAAACTATAAGTAGTGATTCAGTTTTATGATTCCTCTTATTTCTGAAACATGTTCTTGAAAAATTTAGTACACTGAAAGATTTTTAGAGAGTTCATAAAAATCTTCATAATAAGGACTTGTACAGTAAAAACTTTTGTAAATGAGTGATCACCCCCTGGTTTATCTTTTTGTTTCTTAGATTATATTATATTACAATAAAATAAGAGCAATGATTTGGGGTTTGGTTTCAATTTTCTATGCAGGATGTATCCAATTAAAAATAAATTAGAAATTGCGGATAACCATGAAAATGTGTTGTCTTTTGTTGCTTCTCTATTTCCTTTTATATTATGTAAATTATTTTCATTAAATTCTTCTCTATAATACAAATATTTACTGGTGAATTAATTTTTCAATTAAAATGATGTTAATTGGAAATTATGTATGTAGGCTTGAAAGGAAAAAAATGATTTTTGAACTGAAAATGAAACTAGTACATATTAGTTTGCATTGTTCCTTAAAATTAGATACCAGTGATAAAAATTATCAAACTAAGGGGCCTCCCTGGTGGCACAGCGGTTGAGCGCTGTGCTGTGGAGCTGTCGGCAGCCGCGGAGATGCGGGTTTGACGTTCCCACATGGCGCGGCAGACCTCTCCTGCCTAGCTCGCTGCTCCCCTCAGCAGTGTATTTCTGATCTGCCTGTTCTGCTCCCCACTCTGTCTCTGGTGAACCCTCTCGCTGCCCCATGCCTCTGGCCTGCACCCCAGCTTGTGTGTATAAATACATAAATCTTTAAAAAAAATTATCAAACTAAAGATTTGATATCATTAAAAAATTAGAATGCAAAATTCTAAAATATCAATGTCATTATTGCTGTCTTATTTTTCTGAATTTTACAATGAATCAATTTCGGTCATAAGTTATGAAAATTTTCAGAACCAAAAATGCCTGTTGAATAATGAACTCTTACTAACACCAGCTTTGCTAATATTAAAGAGAAATAAAATATGTGAACTTTTTGTTACAAGTTTATTTTTCATTGACCTGCATATGTCTGCAAGTTAACTCACTCTGCATAAGATCCTGCTTTACTTAACAGGAATCCAAGGAGAGGCCTTCTTAAGAATACTCTTCCGGAGTATTGTTCTGGAGCAACATCTTTTGCTTATATTGTCACATATAGCTCTATTAAGACTGGTAAATGCTCTTCTATCTATATGTTGTTTCCTTTCTATAGGTGAAATCTCCAAGAAAAATTCACTCAGAGGTCTGACCACAAATCCTAGCCCTCAAAATCTCATGGAATCAACTGGGACAGTGCCAGAGCAAAAGGAAATAGGAGCTGGGAATGAAGGCCTCATTAGGTGAGAATTCAGTAAAACAGAATGCATGTCAGACATTCTGTTCAGTCTCCTCTGAAAAATGCAAAACCCCTATTCTCCACTTGAGTTACGCAAAAGACAGGAGAACTGCAATAGTCACATAAACACAAGGCAGTTAGATCTAAACTAAAAGGTCATTTGTGTTTAGTTCATGTCCCTTACAGGAGTCATGCCACTAACCACCATCTCTAGGCAGCCATTCACCTATAAGCCAAATCATACCAACAAAAACATTTCCTTCACATCCTGAACCATTAATATCATCATGGAAACATCCTACATATTTACTAGGCAGGAATTTTATAAGGAATTGAAGAGGAAATATGTATCTCCTTCGAATTCACCAAAAAATAGTTTTTAAAATTTTTTTTTAATTTATTTATTTACATATTTTTATATCATTCATTTTTGTAAAATGTTTGATTTCTCATATGGTAGGAATGCAGACTGGTCCAACCACTATAGAAAGTCATGTGGAGCTAAATTACTAAAAATGGATCTACCATATGACCTAGCAATTCCACTCCTAGGAATCTACCCAAAGGACACAAAAGAAATAGTGACTCTTATTCTGTAAACATTTTTTTATTCCAGAGGATTGATTATTATTCCTTTCATCTGCTAAAGAAAGTATACCGTGATAACCAAGAATAATTATGGAAATAGGTCACCTTCAGGCCACTGAAAGAATGCAGTTTTATAGATATGTCTCCACAAAATTATTTGAGATATCACAGAAGTCAGAAGTGATGGCAATTTCAGTGTTAGTCAGTGAATCCACAATCAAGCCCAACTAGGAGCTCCCATTTTGCCACTACTTGGCTTGGTATTATGTGCCTGCTGATCCAATTTGAATTGCCTAATGTAATTTCAATGACTTTATGAAATAATAAATGCATCCTCTTATTATTTAACAGGCAAGTAGCATTGCCATTCTAAAAGAATTTAAAAAGTACCTATTCCTCCCCAAAGCTTCCAGCCCCTCTTCTCTCTGAACATTTCA
This sequence comes from Scalopus aquaticus, assembly GCA_004024925.1. Classification (NCBI taxonomy): domain Eukaryota; kingdom Metazoa; phylum Chordata; class Mammalia; order Eulipotyphla; family Talpidae; genus Scalopus; species Scalopus aquaticus. The sequence continues at coordinate 19,843 of PVIJ01006413.1, read as the reverse complement.
ATCCAGTGTTTTAAAACCATGTGCTACCAATAGGAACAATGGTGCTGATACAAGATCCAATATACTGCAGATTAAAAAAATAATTATTAAAAAAAGAGAGCACAGTTTCAGTAAACAAAAACTTGACACTGTGAAAACAAAAGCTCACTCTACCACAAAAAAAAAAAAGTATGGTTTGACAAAAATTAAACCTGATATTTTAGACAGAAAGAAAATATTTAAATTGGGGGTAGGGAGAAATACTAGAATCTTACAAGTAGAGTAAGTAATTATTTATATTATTTCTGTAAATGTTGGCGTTTACAAGATGATATTCAGTCCTGTTATTGGGTCGTTAGTATCTTACTCTAAATATAAGCAGCCAAGGTAGAAAGGGGTTAAATTAGTTTCCCTGTAGTTATGATGTCAGCTCAGCCAAGATTATAACGCAAAAGTCTCAAATTCCTAAGTGGAACTTTTCCTCCCTCCCACTAATACATTCACATTTAATCAACAGCTTAACTTTCTAAACAAATTTCTTTTATATTTAATTTTTTATAGTAACCAATAATTATAGACATATTTTCAAATAACTGAATTAGACATCATAACTAAGATTTTTAGGGACATAATCTTCTTAACCGATTTCCATTCTCTCTATAGTGCTTTAACTCATCTGAATTATCAAATGAAGGCCTTTCAATTACCCAGGAAATGGATTAGTCAGTATAGCTCAAAATCATTAAACTCCTTAATAGGACATTTAAGGCCTATCTGCTCTGTTTCCCATCAGCTTTTACTTTGTCCTCTCTCCTTCTTTCCCATTCTCCATTCCACCATACTTGGCCTATTTTAGTCTCTGTACTAGTGAACTGATTTTGCTCTGAAAATAATAAATTATTCTTTTTGCAACCTAGGCAGCAAAGTGGCTTGAGATTTATTGACAAACCTACTAGACCCAAGTAGTGCTTATTATTAGATGACTGGTCACACTTTTCCTTAGGATTCAGTGAAAACTAACTGTACTGAAGAGGCAACTTAAAAAGGTTATGGAAAGTCCAGTGTCACTTTAGACTAATGTTAATGGGAATTCTAATGTTCCAGTACCATGAAGGACTTATTGTTTTGATTTCATGTACATCAGTGGTACCACATCTAGAATCCTAGAGAGCAGTTTTTTTATACATCACTAAAGAAATATCAAAGACATAACAAATTCCTATTAAAAGTGCCATCTTCCAATGCTCTCAATGAGTAAAGATCATTTGGTATCTATAACTAATAAAAATCAACAACTTTAATCTTAGGCTTAATGCTTAATTCTTAATGCTAGAAAAGCATTAAGGATTTGACTGATTATAATACAAAATATAGATACTGAGCATAATGATTGCTTCAATTTTTTGAATTTGGAAAAATTTAGATCATTAATGAATAAAATTTTAAATGGGTTTCTTATTATAAGTTATTTATCGTCTGGTCTAAGCCCCAGGCTAATAAGGGATTATGTGTCTAGGCTAATCAATAAGTATTGAGAGGAATGCATGTTGTGGATTTTGCTGTCTGTGAGAAGTACAGTTTTATAGTATTAATTATGCCTGTAATTTCTGTCCAATTAGAAGATAGGCAGAAGTGGATACTAAGAGTACCAATAACAAACATACATATTCACATATGTATATAGACAGATATAAGGAGATTTATTATAAAGAATTTGATAAGAAAGATTTCTTATGATTTCTTATGATTTGATAAGAAAGATTTCTTATGAAGAATTAGTCTTGGAGCCCAAGACATGCCAAGATCTCCAGTCAGAGAGCTGGAGACCCCGGGTAGTTATGGTAGAGCTCCAATCTGAGTCCAAAGGCCTGAGAACAGGAGAACTAGTTCTGTAGTTCCATTCCAAAAGCTGGCAGACTGTGACCCAAGAAGAACTGATGTTTCAGTTATGTCCCAAAGCAGGAAAAGATTATGCTCCAGCTCAGTCAAGCAGGAGGAGCGTCAGCTTTTTTATTCTATTCAGCCTTCAACTAATAAGATGAGTCACCTACATCAAGATCGTAATCTGTTTTATTAAAACAGTACAAGCTATAGTTTATTGATGCTAAAATGCAGTCTTTTCTCACCATTTCACTCTGTCCCCCAATCTTTTGTGAAATAAATTAAACCTGTCTTCTCAAAATTCGTATGTCAAAGCCTTATTCCCCGATGTGATGATTAAAGGATGGCACTTTTAAGAAGTAATGAGGTCATATGGTCAAGCCCTCACAAATACGAGTAGTGATCTTATAAAAGGAATCTTAGAAAGTTTGCCCACTTTCCACCATGAGAGGATACAATGCCTGCCAACAAGAACAGGGCTCTTTCCAGAACCCAATTCTACTGGTATACTGACCTGAGATTTCCAAACTCTAGAACTGTGAGAAAAATATTTCCCTCATCTATATGCCACTCTGTCAGAACACTTTGTCAGCCTGAACTGAAGCACTCAGCTCAGTCCCAAAACCCTTTAACATAGAACACCTGTACTTTAAACATACACAATAATGACCTTCGTCTTGCCATAGAACAGAACGTCTAAGGAGAACTATTTACAAAGTTGGGTATACTGTTTATAAAACATGTCTTTGTCTCAAATATTGTTTGGTAAGGATAAGAGTATGGGTATATATTTAACTTAGATTCACCTTTTATTATTATTTTTATAAACACAGAAAGAAGTGAATAAAGTTTAGATTATTATTATGAAGATATGAATTTAAAAGAACAACTTTTTTTATTTGATTTGATTTTTTATCCAACTCTAAGATTCTAAATAGAGCTTAAAAATAATTTTCTAACCATGGTAATATTTATCTCGAATACATGTCAACCCTAGAGGGCTGTTCCTAAGATATTCAAGTATTGCATGTTCACATTTCCAACTGGAATCTATTTGTGTTAAACTAGCCTACTTTCTTTATTCTTTCTTTTCATATCTTTTCACAACATTTTCTAAATTGCCTATGGATCGAAAAGAAATTCTTTGCAAATCTTCTCCCCAAGAAAAGCAACCAATTCATTATCTTGTCAAATGAATCACTTCGCTTCTAAAAGACATGGGGTCCACCTTGGAAAGTCCCATTGGTGCCATTTGTCCATTACCAAGAAAAACAGCCTGTTTCTGGCATTCCATCACAGCACATTCTTATTTTTTTATATAAAAAAGTATATTTTGATGGACACTAATGAATAGTGAGAAAAGAGGATGTGTTTTGCCTGGAAACGTCAAATAGCTATGGCTGGAAAAAGAGACAGAGTTGAATGGCTGAAAGGTTAAGTGGCTAAATGATGAACATGGAAGTGAGTGAAAGGTTTAGTGCCCATGACCGGAGTACACTGAAGGACTGACTCTTACAGTATAGTATGTGTTGTATGGCTTTTCGTCTCCATCGTTACCCGTAATGACAAGAAGGAAGGTTATTTCTATGAATAGTCTTCTTTGTTCATAGTAGCAATCAGTCTCTATTTGGGTAGTTTTAAAATGGGCAATCATTTCACAGCAGGAACAATGATAGCAGAATAGAAGTCAGAATATTATCAGCACTCATAAATACATTTATCGTCTTGTAGCTAGAAGAAACAAGAATCATTCCAGTAAAGATGCTTAAAAATCCATGTCACTTTATAGTTGAAATACAAAAGGAATATCATCCCTCAAGTTTACAAATTTTTTTTTATTTATTTATTTTTTAATGCAGCTGGGGTACAGGCCAGAGGTGTGGAGTGGTGAGAGGCTTCACCAGAGACAGAGTGGGGAGCAGAACAGCCAGATCAGAAATACACTGCTGAGGGGAGCAGCGGGTGAGGCAGGAGAGGTCTGCCGCACCATGTGGGATTCTCCCCGGCTGGGCGTCGAACCGGCATTGCTGCTGCCGACAGCTCCACAGCCCAGCGCCCAACCGCTGCGCCACCAGGGAGGCCCAAGTTTACAAATTTAAGATAAAATTTATATGTCAATAAGTTATAGGCTTATGAAAATAGGAAACCAGCTACACATTTTCCAGTTTTGTAGAATGCTTAATAAGAATAATGCACTGTTGCTTTTAGCCCCAAATTAAAATTTCCCCCATGGAGAGCAATGTTTTTATAATTAGGATTCACAAACACTTTTAAAAACAGATTGGCAATTCTTTTAAAATAATGATTGCTAACTTCTATTTCTAGCAATGTGGCAGACTAAACATTTGTAGAAAATTCTTTGGAGAGAATGTAATTTAAAATACTACATAAAATATAAAACCTACATTTGAATGTGCCAGAGTTGGTGAAAAATAAATTCTGGTTTTAGAAAGTTTAAAGAACTGGTGTTTACTCTGAGAATCCATTCCAAATTACTGTGGCCTAGACCTGAGCTGAAATGTCACCAATGAGACAATTAAACTGGGTAAATAAGCTGGCTGGAGATTCCTCTATAAAACTGGGATTCCATAGAGCAACCCACTGGAAAGTAAACCATTCCCCAGACAGAAGTAATGGCAATAATACTTATCTTTATTTTCAGTGGGAAAAAATAAAAGAAATTTGAAGTGGGGGAGGGGAGAAAGGAAAGAAAAGAATATGGAAGGAGAGAAGAGGAAAAGGAAGGCAAGAAAATGAATTCTTAACCATAAACCAATATTATAATAGATGTGGAACTAGAATTCTTGTGATATCAGTATCTCGAAAAAAAATGAGACTAAAAAATGTCTTTAAAATACTTCAGCTTGACTAAGTGCTCAACGAGTGGGAAAAATGTGGTCTATATACACATGGAATACTGCTGGTTATACAAAAGAAAAAAAGATGAAATTTTGCACTTGAAACAAAATGAATGGAACTGGAGGGGATTATGCTACCTAAAATAAAAGGGAAATGGTGAATACTGGGTGGTTTCATTCATGTAGAATATAAAGAAACAAAACAAAGAGACAAAATAAATACTATAATTCTGATTGCATAATTGAAGCTTCCAGAGAAATAGGTTGGGGAGTGGGGAGCAGAGAAAGTAAAGGGTTTTATGTGTTACAGGACAGGGAGAGGGGCACCCCAGAAACCCCAAACCTGCCTGTTCTAAATAGGCTCTGCCATCCGCAGAATGGAAAGGAACTTTAACACAATTAGTGTGCAATACAGACAAGACAAAGAATATAGTTTCCAAATCAAGAACCCAAAGTTACCCATCACCTCGTGGGTAAAAGTCCACCCAAATAGAATTGGCCCAAAGCAAGGCCCAAAAGCCTGCTGCAAGTCTAAGACACCTTCTGGCGGGGACCCATGGAAAAGGGTCAGAAACAGTCAGGCAAGTCTTGGAGGAAAAGAGCAAAATCGAAATCAAGATAGAAGTTGCCACTGTTAACCTCCACACAGGTCTCTCACCCAGATCTTTTTCAACCAGTCCAGGACCACGAAGCAAGCACAGTTTCTTCACATGTCTTTCTGCTTCATGTGCCCTCTTCGAGTCTCCCGCTAGCTCTCCATCCCGCTTCCTTCTTTCTCCAGTCTCCTCTCCAGCTTCTTCTCCTCCCTGCTCAGTTCCACCCTCCCTTAGGTGGGGCAGGGAACGGGAAACCTCCCCTTTCCCTAGGTATCACCCTGTCACAGATGCCCTGTAGTGGGTTATTGGCACTTTGGTGGTGGGCATAATGTGGTACCATACATTTGAAGAGGTCTGCATTCTCTGTATATTTTGGATATTAACCCCTTGTTAAATATCAATGTGCAAATATCTTCTCCCATTCAGTAAGACCTTAATTTGCTCCAAGATTGTTTTTCTGTGCAAAAGCTTTCTAGTTCAATCTAGTCCCATTTCTTTATCTTTGCTTTTGTTTCCCTTGCCACTGGAGTGGAGTCCCCAAGTATACTTTAAGGTTGATGTCAATGAGCATATTGCCATGTTTAGTTACATATTTTTTATGCTTTGGTTTCATGTCTTACATCCAAGTCTTTAGTCAAAATTGATTAATTTTGAATTAATTTTTGCATATATTATTAGTGGTCCAACTTTGTTCTTTTCTGTGTGAATGTCCATTTTTCCCAACACCATTTCTTGAAGAGACTTTCCTTATTCTATTCTAAGTTCTTGCTCCTTTGTTATAAAATAGTTGTCTACATGTGTGTGGTTTTATTTCTGGGCTCAATTCTGTCTCATTGAATTGTATATCTATTTTAATTCCAGTGTCAAACTATCTTAATTACTACCACTTTGCAGTATAATTTGAAGTTGGAGGGTGCTATGACTCCATTTTTGTTCTTTTTTCTCAGAAGTGCTTTTGAAATTCAGGGTCCTTTGTGGTTGCAAGTAAATTTCTTAATTTCTTGTTCTATTTCTGTAAAGCCATTGGCATTTTTATAGCGATTGCATCACATCTGTATATAGCCATTTTCATGATGTTGAGTTTCCAAAATATGAGCCTAGGAATGCCTTTCCATCTCTTCGTGTCCTCCATTTCTTTTACCAATGTCTAATAGTTTTCCTTGTACAGATCTTTAATTTTGTTGATTAAATTTATTTGGAGGTACTTTTTTATGTAATTGTAATTGGGATTGTTTTCTTGATATCTATTTCTGACAGATAATTATTTGCATATAGAAATACAACAGATGTTTGTATATTCACTTGACACTTTGCTGTATTCATTTCTCATTTCTAAAAGCTTTTCTAAAAATCTTTGAAATAGTGGTAATTTTCACTTCTTCCTTTAAGATGTGTCTTTCTGAGTTTTCCTTCTATCACTTTGAGTTTCTTTGTTATAGCGATTTTTAACTTTGAGAGTGAGGTATAATCTTCCCTGTCTTTGTGGATGGATTCTGGAGAGTTGTGCGCTTCTTGTAATGTCATATTCCTTTGAAGTGTCAAGTTGCTACATGTTATATTTTTTGGTCTATTTTGCTACTTTAAATTTCCCAGTTTTTATTAAATATATGGATAAACAAATCAGAGATTTGAACTTCTCTTATTTTTCCAGTTTAGTGCTACTGTGGCGTTACTTGATTTGATTTTTTATTTTGCCTCTGCCGGCATCCATAGATGCTGAGGTCTATATTTGCAGTTGCTGTGTCAGTGCAGAAAGGGAGGGGCATGAAGTGATCCAGCAGTTGTTACAATGTGTAGGGCACAGGGAGGTTCATGTGTGTGGCACCACAAGACTCATATTCTCGCAGCCCCAGAGCTAAGACTGGGCATTGTCTTTGCAGCCAGTTTCCTTCCCGTTCAATGTTAGTCATTCCTCTTAGGAATGAAGCAGGAACCATCTCTATCACCATCTCAGTGATGTCACTTTTGTGCATTTTAGTTAATAATTTTGTTGCATTTCCTTCCAGCATTAGTTTTGTTATGTTTAGTATTTTAGTTTATATAATAATTTTTTAAAATACTGAATTCTAGAAATTTTAGATATTTAATAGGCAGTCTTCCAGGTAAATAGAATGTTTGTAATGCTTTCATAATAGTCCAAATATACTCTATAACAAGAGCATAGAAAAGAGATTTCGTTGATTCTATTTGAAAGTTAATTATTGGAAGATGGAAGATCCAGTTAAAATAGGTAAAATGAAAGCTCTCTATTTTGAAACAATGAATGACTCACTATATTTCTCAAAATCTTATCTCCTTCGCAAGCAGAAATGATTGGCCTGCCTGAGACAGGCATCAGGAAACAAGACAAATGAGTAGGGATGGGGAGAAAGACACTTCCCTTCCTGGTGACAGTAACAGACACAAGAATTAAGTCATTTGGGAAGGAAAAGAAAAAGATTTCCACCTAGAAAGAGACATTTTCAGGCATGGAAAATTACAAAACTGGCATATTGAAGTGCAGCATACAGATTTTCATGAATCCCCAAAATGCTATGCAGATAATTTGAAAGAAGAAATCCTGTAAGCAACCTCAGAGTAGGTTGACCTATCAGGGTCAGGATGGAGAGTGGAAGTTTGTATTTCCATGTACTCCAGATATCCATGTATGTTCTTCTCTGTTTTTTTGAGCAAAGAAGTGACTAGAATGTTTAGACAAACTAGCAAATAAATGTATGGGGAATTAATCACCTGGTAGAGTGAAGCAATTGCCAGAAAGGATGACAGTTTTATCTCAAATGTTGCACACAGGGTTTGGCACTTATTATACACAATCAAAGATAAGCAACCACTTTGTGAATAAAATATTGTATATTTTATTGTGCTCCATATAGATCCTAAAAAGGAATCACAAAATGAAACACATACATCAATTTTAAGTTTCTGATAGAAATTCAGTGATAATAGTATAGGCTTAAATATTGTTCTCATGTGGGACTCTTTTTGAGTGTGACTGTTTCCACTAGTCATTTAATGTCTTGATAGCTCTTCCATTATATGGAAGATAATGTTTTCATTTATTATTACCCTCTTCTAGTACCCCATGACAACTGGAAAGTTTATTGTATAATATGATAAAACATAAAATGGACAGTTTATATGTCCAATAGTTCTATGCCAATAAATTTCACCATTATTCTGCTGAGAAAAGTTGTAGTTAGCAACTATTTTATATGCCAGCAATGAGCTAGTTCAATTGCTTCTACCCTACCTAATGATTAATTTCATTGTAATTGTTCATCTGAATTGTTCACAATGGGTGCCTTATGGAGGCACCCAGCTGAGAGAAGCAGGGCTGTTTGAGCCCAGCCATTCATTGGTAATTGTAAGACATTGAAAAACAATGGAGTAACAACTGTGCTCTTAGGAAAATTAAACAGAGACAACTTGATAAAAACAGGAGCAATTAGAAGAAAAGTTCCTGAAATCAGGTATGTCATTGAATATGAAAAAAGAAAGGAAGTTTCAAATGTTTCCATCACCAAGTGTACCACACCTCTGTATTTATACCTCTTTAATCAGTCTTTATTACTGAAACATGGGTTGAACCTACTTGTGTCTAAAGCCTGCTCTCCCACTGCTGTGCTCATCCCTTCTCACCTATTTGTTCCCTTTCTCTCCTGCAGCATTTAAATTTTTCTCTCTGTCGAATCCTTTCTGTAAGCATGTAACTTGCTGTCACATTTCTCACATTTAAACAACAGCAGCAAGACATCTCTTTTAGTTCAGCATAAATAATCAGCCATTGTCCCATTTTTCTGCTCCCTTTTTAACATTTTGTATATTTTTATATAACATATTTTATATATAACATGTTTTATAATCTTTCCTCGAACTGATACTCAATTTTTGTTCTCTTTCCATGTTCTTCTAAACCTGTTTCAGCCAGGTTCCCTGTGGAATGATCCCTTCATTCCACCAGTTTCTATCTACTTTTATGAAAACTTTTGTTAGTTTTGTCTACTTTTTCCGAAGTCAGCAATGTCCTCTACAATGCAGAGCACATGGACAATCCTCAATTCTGCTTTTTTTCCACCTCAGCAGCAATCAACAGTTTGATCCTTCACTCCCTCTTTGAACAATATTTTCCTTGGGCTTCCCAGATACTACTCTCCCTGATTCATGGTCTGACTCCCTCACCACTCTTCCTTGATGTGTATTCATGGCTCCTCTTCATCTCCCAACTTCTAAACTTTGACAGCCCCAAATTCAATCTTCAGACCCCTTCTCTACCTACAGTCTCTCAATACATGATTTTATCCAGTTTTATGACTTTAAGCAATATTGACAACCCGATGACTCCCAAATTTATATTTCTAGTCCAGATGTCTCCCAGGGTCCCAACTTTAAATTATTAATCTCTTACTTAGTATCCCCACTTAGGGCTTTCTTAGACACGTCAAAAAACATACATACAAAATCAACTCTTAATTTTCCTCACTTCCTCCAGATATTCTTCTGCAGCATTCCTGAAGTTAGTATAGGATACTTTTATTCTTCTATTTGCTCAAGCCAAAATTCACTCTGTTCTTTTTCTCATACAGCAAAATCAATCCAATAGCAATTTTTAAAGGCCATTTCTTTGGCATATATTTAGAATCTTATCATGCAGTCTTCTACTACTGCTATGCTAGTCTATAATCTCTTTAATAGCTATCAGAATTACCTCCTTATCGGTCACCTTACTTCCATTCTTTGCCCTATATGGTTTTTGTTCAACAGAGCAATTCAGATGATCATGGTAAAATGTGAATCATCCCTTTCTCCTCCAGATTCTCCAATGCCTTCCAATCTCATGACTGTGAAAAGCTGAAAGCCTCACAATGGCACACAAGGCCCAACATTATCTACCATCTCAAATTCCCCACTGCTGCCCTGACTTTAGCTCCCACCAGTCTCACCTCCTCACTCTGCCCCAGCCACACTAGAACATTTCCTTAGATAGCTACATAACTTCCTCCCACTGTTCTTTCAAAGTCCCTGCTCAGATATCACCCTATTGGAGGTCCCTTCCCTGACAACTTAATGGAAACTACCAGTCCCTTTCATTATCTCAGCTACCCTGATTTTTTTTTTTTTGGTGGCATTTATCACCACCTGCCATATTCTGTAAATTTTAAATGTCTGTAATGTGCATCTCTCCCTACAATAATGTGTAATGTACTTGAGAGAGGGTCTTCACTATATTTACTTCTGTGTTCCCAATGTTTCCAAGGCCCGGAAACCTCCCTGGCATATAGTAGGCCTACAATAAACAAATGCTGAATGAGTGAGTGATCGAATGGGATTTTCAAATTAAATAATTGGGTGGAAAGACAGTGTTTTCCCCATAAGTTTGTGATTTCATTGTAAAATGTTTATAGTATTGTCAGGTTAATTTCTCTTCGATAAATAACTCTCCACTTCTTCGTGAATATATTTGATTAAACTTCATTTCTGATTTCACAATATTTTTATCACAAATACCACCAATGGCTCATAGAAAATTCACAATTTAATGTGCTTTAAAGCTATTTGGGGTCAAGAACAAAATTGAACCCTTATGCTTTAACTGATTCCACAAATATAAGAAGTAAAAGTGATGCATTTGGTTTCCTATGTAGTCGTTGGTTTCAACAGCAATCATTCTAATGACTCATGTGATAACCAGATTTGGAGAAACACTGTAATCAGGGTGTGCACTAATTGTTCACCTCTAGAATCTAGAGCATGATTTAAGAGTCAAATGAAAGGAAAACAATGGTTCAGCTCTGGACCTCAGTAGGCATCAGTCCACTTAACAAAAGCACCAGGGTATGGGACACAGTAAGCCTTCTATTCAGGGCAAGGTTAATTGGAGAAAGGTTTTGCTTCCCCCCAGGATTAAGATACAAATGGTGACCACATAAAAGAGCTCTCAAGACTGTTGCACTTTTACCTACTTGGAGCTTAATGCAGTGTTTTTCTCACACTAATGAGCAATGGATTTACTCACATGCTTTTAAAATTAGAATCAGAGGGTATTTTTTAAAGTAATGAATGTTTTGCTTAAACAGTACCAACATGTGTTTTGAAAGGAACTGGAAATGTAACATATGGTTCACATAGACTTAAATAGGTCTGGTTCAGACATTAATCTGATGGAAAGAGTGGCTGTTTGCCTAGTCAGCCCCCTTGGGCTCAGCAATCTTTACTCAATCATCAATCTATTCTTCTTAGATCAGATATTTGGTTTTAATAGGAATGAAAAAGATAATTCATTTCCTACTTTATAAAGACAATTTTTCTCATTCACTGAGGACTATAACAACAATACGAAAGGAACTTTATATTCTGATTATTAACAGGCAATTTATACAAGCAACTGCAACTAAATTACCATGCTTAACTCACTCTTAGTATAAGGTTCCATAAAAATGTTTTGAAGTTAACAATTCTTCCCCATCAGTGACTCAGTGACACTTTAGACAGCTGTAGTATGTTTTTGTCCTGGTTCTTCAGATCAAAATCTGGTTCTACATTACCCATTCTTCCTATTCCATGCCTCACTATGCCCACACCATTTAGATCAATTCCTTACACTGGGGCAAATACAAATTTAGACGACCCAGCAGCTTGCAATTTCACTGTCCATCTCAAGCCAAAGTCCCTGACACCAAATGTAAACCATCTGCAGCACCATCCCAGAGGCTCGGGGACCCATCTTAATCCTCCTCTTCTCATGCTGATTGTGTCCCTGGTACCCAGTATGCCTCAGTAATAGCATTTGACTTTTTTTGGTTGTTTTTTTTTTTTTTTTTTGGTCTAGGTAGAATCACTATTGTTGCAACTAGAGAAGGCTTTCTTCTTTTAAGTGTTTACCTAATTAGATTGAACTCACCTGGATAACATCCCCACTTTAAAGCCTATAAGCCTACAAAGTTCCTTTAGCCATTAATATAACACATTCACAGCTTCCAGAGATGAGGATGAGACCTTCTTTGGAGAAGCCATTCTGGTTAATAAAAGCCACCTTTTATTTTTATTCACACCTAAGATTTATTCAGTGTGGAACATTCAAGTAGTTCTCTGGTCCATAGTATAATTTTGACAAGTAAATACAATTAACGACTGAACAAAACGTAAATGATGAAATTTCCCAAGACCTGAGTTTTACTGTTCAGAGAAAAAAATCTGCCTACTCACTGACAAAAATACGTATGAGAATTTGACTCGAAGTGAAATATTGGCAAAGGACTTCAGTAGATAATTAGAAAATCTAGGCAATTTGCTTCTTTCAAGATGCTTTTTGAGAGGTGTAGGAAGGGTTTATTGCCTGTGGATAGCTTTAATGCTAGACATGGACAAGTTTAAACTAATTCCAAATATAACTTTTAACTCTAATCTGTATTAAATGTAGCTGTTAATCCCACATTTTCAGCCCGGATTGCTAGTGACTCTGAATGAAGGAGATTGACCTCCCTGTCATTTGCTCAGATGATCCCTCAAACTAAAAAATAGATGACTTTTGAAAGGCACTAGTGTTTTGAAATTCCTAGTGCATTTTTTTCATTGTAACAATGTTAAAAAGAAGTTAATGCCACAATAGACCTACAGAATTCAATTTACAGTATAATTTACTTAGGACCAGTGCTGCTTAAAAAGAACTAATCTGTAAAAACTGCATTCCAAGTTCCTGTTCAGAATACACCCCTGTGTCCCTGACAGGGACTCACTAGCTCAGCTTTTCATGGTCGATCAAATCAGCTGGAGATCAGTCCACTAGAGGGCAACCTGCAAGTCCCTGATGTTTCCACAGCCAGGGCAGAAAGTCCCTCTGAGCAAAGCCTGCAAGGAAGTGACAAAAGCTACAAGGCTTTCAGGAATGAGGAGCTACATAAGACAGAACTTCCCACCGTGCACCGCAAAAGACCCTAGATCTCCAGTGATTCTTCTCAACTAACACTTTCCACTGATTCCATCAAATGCCTGTTAACTAAGTTTTCAACATCCCTGGTTAACGATATAGAAAAACACTAATGGATTTTTCTTCTCCTTCTGTCCTTATCATAAGCACAATCTTTTAATACTTTGCAATAAATTTTGACTGCTAGAAATGATAAAAATGTTAATTTTACAGCATGTTTTTCTTTTTCATAAAATATTTGAAACATATCCATTGTGGAGAAATTTGAAAAAGAGCACAAAAGTGAAAATCATTCATAATCTCAAAATTCAGGGATAGCACCATACCCCCTCACTCTTTGTTGAAAAATAAGAATGAATATGTTCATAGTATAAAACCAGAACAAGGCTTTACTCAGTTGTACAAACTCCCAGAAAGTATACAACAATCTGCCTGGCACTGACTCCTACTGTGCAGTGGGCTGCTGAACCAAAGCATGGATTGAATTAAGAAAAAGAGGCACAGCAGTTAGTCACAACAAAGCGTGAACTCTACGCAGAACTGCTTTAAGCAGTGCTGTTTTGCTCAGATAAATATGCACTTACACTGCCCTCTAGTGCCTGTCCACTAGAGGTAATGCAGTCGCATGTATTATGGATTCTTTGCAAACTCAAAAAAGATAAAAGAATAATAATGACTAAGGGGTAAAAGGAAATTATAGAAAAGAAATTAAAGTGTGTGCACCTAGTAAATTCCTATTATAGAAAAATAAATTATCAGAAAGCTTTCATATTCCTCTCCTCCACCCCATCCCCACCTCCTTCTCAACCAGATAATGCACACGTACTTTTTTTATTCTGAACATACCTGTAAGTAGAAGGAAAATGAGCCCTGTATAAAGCTGTGTAATATATAAATATTCAGATCTATGTGAAGGGTTAATTAGCCTTGTTTAGTCAAAAAAGAATAAAAAAAACTAAAGGAAAATGAAAATGACATCATAAACCAAAAGAAAATAGAAATTTATTCAAAGTTTTGTGTTAGGTGATGAGCTACTGGGGGAAAAAGAAGGTGTACTTAGATCTTCATATATTGTGGTATAAAATAGATTTCAAATGGATGAAATTTAAAACAAAATTTTCAAAAATTATAAGAAAATTAAATATCAAGTACGCAGAGAACTTTCTAAACTGGATGAAATGACAAAGTAAATGTGAATAATTGACAATATCAAAATAAAAACTTCCTTATGTTAAGAAAACATGAGTAGGAACACAATAAAGAAAATGTGTAACATGAACAGTTCAAACAAAAAATAATACAACCTCAAAACTGGAAATTAACAGGTGAAAGAGTGACTTTAGCATGTGTCAGAATTCTTAGAGTTATCCATACTCAAAACTATTTAATTCTATTGTTTTGGAGAATTTATTATGTAAGGAAATATCCTGAAATATTCAAGAAGCTTTAGAGTCAAAGATGATATTGCAGCATTATCTATAACAATGTCCAATGATAGAACAATGCAGAAGAATCTTCAGAAAAATTGTCACACTAGTGGGCTCCGTCACACTATAAAACAGATTACACAATTAATGATTTTCTCAACCCTCAAAAGATAATAACAGGATCTGTCTGTGCAACCAGAGCCCAGGACAGTCACCTTGGTCCTCAGATAGCTTCATCTCTTCCATTTCAGTATGTCTTAAAGTCATTTTCTAGGTTTGCCATGATATAGAAAAAGACTAAGAAGCATTTTATAATATAAATATTAAATCTGGTTATTACCTCACCATTAAAATGTTTACAAAGAAATTCTAATTTCAAAAATATGCTATATTATTAATAAATAAAAGGAGATTGTGCATGTATTCTTTTTTTGTAAGATTTATTTATTTTTGCATACAAGCTGGGGTACAGGCCAGAGGGGTGGGGCGGCGAGAGGGTTCACCAGAGACAGAGTGGGGGGCAGAACAGGCAGATCAGAAACACACTGCTGAGGGGAGCAGCGGGCGAGGCAGAAGAGGTCTGCCGCACCATGTGGGATTCTCCCCTGGCTGGGCGTCGAACTCGCGTCGCCGCTGCTGACAGCTCCACAGCGCAGCGCTCAACCGCTGCGCCACCGGGGAGGCCCCATCTTCCTATTTTACTAATCTTTTAAATTACATCCTGAAATAGTGAATAATTGCTTGTCTGAATTTGATATAGCAAGTACTCTTGCTTAAGAAAATTGGAACAGAGGATTTCTGAGAGTCCTTCAAAGGTAGCCTTCTGTACACCAACTCACATAAAGTATCAATTATTTTTAGTGTTGAGCCCTGTGTATGTATTAGGACACAGTTCAACACTAAAAGAAATTAAATCCCAATTTACCAATGTTTTGTCACTTTAAACTTAAAAATTGGAAGTTTCAATACATATTCAGTACATATTCTGCTTGCCAGAGATTTTTTCTCTAGTCAAAGAGCGTATGACTCTAAAAGAGGGATAGATGCTATGTGCATAAGTTTTGGTTTTTATAATTATGAGCTCATAGTGATTAAAATGGAAAAAAAAAGTTCATTTTCATACATTATCAAGTATAAAAAATAAAACTTTCTTTCCAGGAATTTAATAGAGCTTAGATTCAATATTCACAATATTGTTTATATTTCTACTGAACTTGATAAGTATCCAGGAGATAATAATCAAGATTTGGAAATAGCCAAAAACACTCCTTTGCTTTACTCAACCAGTTCATCCACTTTCGGGCTATTATCTTTATTCATACCATAACTTAATGGTACTGAAGGTAAAGAATTTAAAAAATTTAATCCTATTAACTATAACTGAGAAATTTTGTAAATAGGAAATAATATTAAAGCGGTAAGCACTACACTAAAAAAAAAAAATCCAGAATTTTTTACCATAGCTACCACAGCTACTATTCCAATACAACTAGCTGATAATATTTATTCATGGAAATTCTCTAGTGGTAAATTTTCATATGGTCAATTGAATTGTGCTGAGTATATAAATATTTGGAAATGGCAGGCAATATACTTTAATAATTTCCAAGATGTTACACAAATGCTGGAGGCAGAGCTGAGTTAATCACTGACAAATTTTTAAAGTAGCACAGTTTCAGATGTCTATATTAAAAGTGAAATGAGGCCCCCAAAATATTGTTTAACATGTTCAATGTCTTGTTTTAATAATACAAAGAGACTCAATTGCTATACATTTCTATTTCAACTTCAGAAAAAGGAGGCCTACTCCCTGGTGGCACAAGGGGTTAAGTCTCAGAACTGTGAAACTGTCCGCAGCCACTGCAGCATGAGTTCGATCCCAGGCCAGGGAGCTGACCCACGTGGCTCTGCTCCCCTCAGCAGTGTACTTCAGTAGATCCGCCTGTTCTGCTCCCCACTCTATCTCTGGTGAATCCTCTCACCGCCCACACCTCTGGCCTACACCCCAGTTCTTGTATGCATAAATAAATACATCTTTAAGGAAAAAAAAAAGAACCCCTATAGGAGCAAATTCATCCCATCACTTGGTAGTTCCTACTCTAAAGCTTTGCTCATATTATTTCTGTTTTCCCACCTGTTGCTATTGGGCCAACAGTGCTATTATCTGTACCCCATAAAAACTAATCAATTTTACATCCAAATACTACCCAAAATATTTATCTACTAATCCTGTATTTAGCTCCCTTGAGATCCATATTCATCCAGTCTCTGTGCTTCTAGTTCACTTCATTCCTTAAACCCACATATCCTTCAAAATAATCTCAAACCCATTTGCTTTTTCACTGGCAACTACTTTCTTATCACTCACTGTCAGTGTCATAGAACTCTGTAAATGTATTCTTACAGGTTTTTTCAATAGTAAATTATTTGAGAACAAGTAATGTAACCTACTTCACACTTCCAGACTTGTCTTTTTAGGCACACTGGAACATGATGTTTTCCTACACTTCTTGGGATGAGGTCTTTTGCCTTGATGCCTCCAGCTCCGGGTCAAAGACCTAATATATTAGTAACTATTTATTGAGTGAATGGGATAGATAGTAAATTTTTTAAAAACAATTGACTACAGTGAAATTTATATATCATAAAAGTGGCCATTTTTAAGAGACTAATTCTATAGCATCTAGTACATTCACAGTGTTGTTCAACCATTATACTTCTATACAGTTCCAAAACACTTCTTCCACTCTGAAAAATCTTTTACTCATGAAACAGTTTCTCCCAATTCTCCCCTCTCCATAGTTCCTGTTCTTCACCAATCTGACTTAAAATCTCCATGGATTTATCTATTCTGGATATTCTAATAAACTGAATCAGAATATATGTGACCTTTATGTCTGGCTTCTTTCAGTTAGTACATGAAGCATATGAATTTCAAGGTTCATACATGTTATAGCATGAATCAGTACATTCTTTTTTGTGACTGAATTACATTCCATTGTATATACTGTTAAGCTGTTTCCATCTTTTGACCATTATGAATAGGACAATTAAACATACTTTTTCATGTAGTTGTTTAAGTATCTGTTTTCCATTATTTCAAATATACCTAAGAATTCAATAGTGAGATCTTATGGTAACTTATGTTTTATTTTTTGAGGAACTGACAGACTTTTCCACAGCAGCTAAACCATCTCATAATCCCAATAATGTACAAGACTCAAGGGTTACAATTTCTCCATAAGCTTTTGATTGGTGGATTTTAAAACATTAGGCTGTTTTGAACACATAGTTGACACCTACAGGGGTGAATTTATTGTGAAACTAATAAACCTTATGTTTTAGAGTCCTCGCTGAAGTCTTAAAATTAGAGTTCATAATTTTTAATATTTTATTTAATATAGCTTTGTAAAATATGTTTCTAAGTCACACAAAATTTGAATTCTCCTGCACACAAGCACATAGGAATATCTTCTAGTTATGAGTAGAATAGCAATATACTTATTTCCAACTTTGGTGCTATACTCTTTTGTTTAAAATCTTTATGACAAATATATCACTTTAATAAGGGTTTAAAAACCAGGTAGCATGGTAGGAACCATAATAATCATAGCCACTTATCAATTGTAGGCACTCTGAGTCCAGTTATTGCTAGAATGCCAAACAGATTTCTGCTCCCAAAAGAATCT
Source organism: Scalopus aquaticus (assembly GCA_004024925.1). Classification (NCBI taxonomy): domain Eukaryota; kingdom Metazoa; phylum Chordata; class Mammalia; order Eulipotyphla; family Talpidae; genus Scalopus; species Scalopus aquaticus. The sequence goes on along the minus strand of PVIJ01006413.1, from coordinate 1,489 downwards.
GTATATAATTATGCTGACAATTATCTCTCATTCTCAAATATCAAATTAAAAAGAACATTACCTAGGGCTCTGCAATACTTTAAGGCTATGGTCTCTTTTGCATTATTTTTATAGTTTCCCTGTAGCCAATAGGATGATTCTGTCACATTCACTAAGAAGAATCAAGTTGCAAATGCAAATTTATATGACTATTGATGTCCCTGATTTACATGAAAATCTGTGATGCACATCCAAGATCTGTACTGACAAACAGATCAAATGGTGAACTCCATCAACCGTGCCCACATGATTTATGAGTAAATTTTACCATGATGGACTGTTATGCCCTTCAGAAACAAGGTGATTTGAATTGAATATTCTGTGTAACACAATATATGACGAACTGTACAAATTATTTACACAAGACATAAGGAAGTTTGACTGTAAAATTTGATGACAGTATTCATCAGGAGAGTATCCTGCATCTCTGAAAGATGTTGGAAATTCATGTTATAATACCACCTGGTGTTCTTGGTTGGCCACAGTTTTCTCTTGAGGATTCAAGTATTTTTCTGTAATTTATCATATTATTCTCTCTATAAAATATAGCTTATCTTACATATGTGAAAATTAAGTTAAAGTGAATGTCTTTCATTCTTAACAAATTCACCTTCCAGCACATGTTAAAATAAGACCCAAATGATTGAATTCTCATTCAGTTGTTTTTCATACACTCTAGCTGTCCTCTACTGTTTTTTATTTAATCGATATCAGGTATATGATGACTTCATGCCATAATCAATGTCTCTTGTGACCTTTTTTAGCTTGCAGGGCATTTATCTGATATAAGTATAATGATCCCTGCCTTTTTTAGGATACCATTTGTAGTATTGTTTTCTACATTTTTTATTTTGAGCCTTTGTTTATCTTTGGAGCTCAAGTGACTCTTCCGGAGACAGCAGAACTTTGAGTTTTATTTTCTGAACCATCCAACCACTCTGTGCCGTTTGATGATGAGCTTAAAGAAATTATTCACACCTGCACATACACATACATACGCGCACACACACACACACACACACACACACAGAGACAGACAGCCATTTAGCTATTTGTTTGGGGGGTGTTTTTGTAATTTTTCTCTGTTCTTTTGTTATTCTCTTTTCTTTTTTTTTTTTTTTATTTTTTTTTATTGTTATTTGTGTCTTTTACATTTTGTATTCCCCTTGGGCAGCCCACCACCAATTCACCCGTGATCCATCTCCATGGTCCCCTGTATTCTCCTCTCTTGCATTTTGTGCCCTTATCCTCCCCTCCCCCCTCCCCCACCGCTGAGTGTCTCTCTCCCACCCGGCCTCCCTATAGTCCTATAAGTGAAACCATTCGATATTTTTCTTTTTCTTTCTGGCTTATTTCACTGAGTATGATTCCCTCTAATTCCATCCATGTTGCGGCAAATTGCATGTGTTTATCTTCTTTCCATGCTGAATAGTACTCCATTGTGTATATG